>OZ005744.1:154996643-155226478 GCA_963930735.1 Dioctria linearis | reverse complement strand
CACATTAAGCGGTGTGCCAAATGTCAAACCATGAAGGCCTCACCACAGTATAAAATGCCGATGGTGATTACAGACATAGCGGAACAACCATTCGATAAGATCTATTTAGATATAGTCGGCCCACTAGAGGAGACAGAATCCGGAAACAAATATATATTAGCATTTCAGGATAACCTCACGAAATTTGTAGATTGGTATGCCATACCGAATGGAGAAGCTATAACGGTAGCGCAAATTTTCTTCGACGAAATCGTCACGCGCTACCGCATTCCCAAAAGAATAGTCACCGATCAGGGAAGTAATTTCCTGAGTGACCTATTCAAAAGGGTATGCAAACTCCTTAGGATAAATAAGCTGCAGACTTCAGCTTATCATCCCCAATCAAATGGAGCACTCGAACGTGCACATAGACCGTTGATTGAATATCTACGAACTATAGTGGACGAAAATCCCAGCTCATGGGATAGTTATCTGCGAACCGCAGCTTTCGTGTACAACAACAGTGTACACGAAGGGACAAAATTAACTCCCATGGACTGCCTCTACGGCTTTACAGCGGACGTTCCGTCCAACTTAAGGCGAGATCCTGAACCCGTGTATAATCACGAGAGCTACTACCATATTCTCAGGTATAAGCTTCAGAAGTCTTACGCCATGGCACGAAAAAACCTTCTGATGAGTAAACAACGCTCGAAAAATTACTATGACAAAGCTGTACGTCCCCTGACATTTCACAGAGGAGACACGGTTCTACTCAACAGCGAGAGTCGCAAACATAAGCTCTCCCAGATTTGGGTAGGACCCTATACGGTAACCGGCATCCCCAGTTCAGTAAACACAACAATTAGAATTCGCAAACGAGAGGTGACGGTACATAACAACCGTCTAAAACCTTTCTACGAATAAATAGGTGTCCATAGAAGCTAAGTAGTGTTAAGGTACATACATACATTAAATTAAAGAACAATAGAACCTAAGCTACAGAGTCAACAGAAAACCCATTTTAATATCCTATCCTATCCTCTCCTAGATGACAATGCGGTCAATAATTCTCTACGGACTGTTCCTGACCACAATAGGAGCCCTCGCGGAGGAACCTTACTCGATAACGCCCCCAAATATTACGGGAATACTATTTGAGGACCTTGGCAGCCTATCAGCTTACCACGACATTTGGAGCGTCATCACTGAGTTAGATCTGGCGGAGTTGGACAATCAGACAAAACTGGCGGAACGTGCGGAACACTACGTTCATCAATTATGTGGTAACAAATCCTTCGATCAAGATCTATGTACCCTACAAACCAAACATGTACATGCCCTGATGGAAAACATCAAGAGACGCACCAAAGTCATTAAAGAGGCAGTGCCTAAATCACGCAAACCCCGATCCATCTTTGATGGGATAGGTAATGCGATGCACTATCTCTTTGGCACTATGGATAGCGGAAACGAACAAGAGGTGTACAGCCGGCTAAGCGAATTAGAGGTAAATACTCAAACCTTAGCTGATCTGGAAAAGCAAACAGATCAGTGTAATAAAAACCACTTTTGAACAAATTCAAAAACCCTTATCCTCACTGTCTGAACGACAACATCAGATAACCAATCAGATTAACCATCTGCAGAACACAACGGACGATTTGATAGCCCACCAAATAAGACAAGAGATCGTTTCTAGTCTGACACTACAAATGATAGAATTGGAATTTAGACAACAAGCTCTACTGGACATAATAGTGTCCAGTAGAAATAATCAAATTCATCCCCTTTTAATTTCCCCAAACTATTTGCTAGAGATTTATCACAAATCTCACTCCACTTGTCCCAATCTACAGGACTGTTTGTCAGTTCTGTATCAAACAGCAGATGTTAAGACACATTTGTTGCAGGACAAATTAGTTATCCGAATCAAACTCCCCATTTTTAATATCCCCAAGATGAAAACCCAACAGATTAGATGTTTCCCCATACGGGTGGATCCAAAGCATTCATTATTACCTGATATCAAATATTCTCATGTGGCAAGCCAAATCCAGACCCAGGAATTTCTGTTGCTGAAGCCAGAGAACCTGAGATCTTTCAAAAAAATTTCAAAGGATATCAAGGAAGATGCGTGGATTGGTAAGCTAAATACACCACTCACCAAAGCTACAAAAACAGATGAATGTGTTATCAAACTTCTATTCAATCCACTGGGCGAACACCCACAATGTAGCATCAGAGCCCAAATTCCCCCAAGAGACACAATAATAAAACTTAATAGACCGAATTCGTGGCTGTACTCCTTAACTGAAACTACTATAGTACATATAACGTGTACTCAACAGTTACTCACCCATCGTCTCGCAGGACAAGGAATCATGACAGTCAACGAACCATGTTCCTTGCAAATAGGGTCTAACACTCTGTATTACGAAGCAGAAAATCTACATCCGCTAAGAGTTTTCCAACCAACCTACTTCCCAGGCACAAACGAAACTCATGAGGTATTGGCAGAATATATGTCCAAGATACCCGCTCCTAAAAACCCTGAGAAACAACCAACGTTACTCCTCGGAGATGATACAAACCATCATATCCACCTGGATACAAAATCTCTAGAAGAAATCCGTAACAAAGTGAACAACATTCACTTTGGACCAAAGACCAAGATTCCTCATATACTCTCTATTACATCCCTATCAATGACCGGACTCTTGTTGCTAATTGCATCTGTGGTGGCAGTAGCAAAATATATCGTACCGGCATTCATAACATGGGTTGCTAAACGAAGACAACAGCCCACAGCTGAAAACACCCCCATGGAACCGGTTTACGCTAAAACCCAAGAAAAATTGAAACGTGCTCAAAGTCTCCCCAGAGCGAGATCTATACAAGTAGTATAATCAAAAGATCTATACTCGTTGGTTAGCCCCCGACTCATTCTTGTGTTACCGGCGCAGCATCCTACCCTTTCACTACACTGGTATTAGAAGATAAGTTAAAATAATAGTAGCAAATATAAGATAAAGCGAACACGCGAAAATTAATATTACATAAAAATAAAATTTATTTAGTAGTACCTAGAAAAAAAAAATTTTTTTTTAATAAACCTAAGTAGTACATAGCAAAGTAGAAATAATAAATTAAAAAAGCAAAAAAAAAAGATAATAAATAGAAGAAAGAAAGGCATAAGATAGTAGAGTTAAAACAAATAACCACTTAAAACATAAAAGATAATCGAAATTTATTTAGACAAAAAAATAATAAAAATAATAAATAAATAATATTCCGTAATATTAAGTAATAAATAATAATAATTAGCTAATTACTAAAATATAGACATTAAATCATAAGATTATATTAAATAGAAGTGTAATGTACTAAGGCTATAAATAGGAAATAGCTACTTACATTAGTAGAAAAATAGAATAACAAGTTAACAAATAAGACATTAACTAGGATAGCAAAAACAAACTAATACGGCTAACCAACATTAAGAATAAACACCAAAAATAGACAGTACTTTCTTAAAAACCGCCAGCATAGAGTAGCAAGAAATATAATTCCCCAGAATTTCATACTTAACCTAGAATAAATCAACAACGTAGGATAATTAAACAACGTAGAAATAATCAGGCAAAGTAGAGTAAGTAAATATTTAGACTCCAGTATAAGACAAGTCTAACAACAAATTATAATCCGCCAACACAGAAACCGACATACGAAAAGAATCAACTCCCTGCCCAAAGCCCCTTGAACCATTTTCGCCAACCCAAATATAAGCTGAAAAAAAAAATATAAACCTGAAAAACACCCAAAACAACAAAAAATAAATAAATAGAGTACAATAGTTATAAAATTTTATTGAAATAAAAAATACAAATATTATATTAATAGCCAAAAAATTAACAAAATTTCAAATCACCAAAAAAAAAAATTTTTTAGAAAAAAGCAAAAAAAAAATACTCTTAAAACTAGAATTCAAGAAAAATTAAGCGGAGACTATTGGGGGATGTCCCGGATCATCCACGAACCTGAAAAGCTCAAGGAAGTTAGGGTGACGAAAAAATAAACGCAAGAGTGTCCCCACATCGTAGTAAAAGTTCCGTTGCAGTCACAGAAAAAATGCTCTGTTGGTTAAAAGAGACGGCGGAGCCTTCCTAGATTCTGGAACTACAAACAAATAATCTAAAAGCAATGCCTTTAAGAACTCTAACTCAAGTCCGTGAGGCGGAATGATGGCGATGGTTAAGTCCGGTGATGCTGAAACTAGTTAGTCCACCCTCTGGCCTAAACCAAAAATAACAAACAAACGAAAAGAAAAAGTAATGAGTACAACAGGATCTGATTATAATTTTTTTATTAAAATTGAAAATACACAAAATTTTTGAAAATGAAACTTGAAAAAATACAAAAAAAGAGAAACCACCAATTTTACACTTAAAATACAAAAATAGTAAACTGCAGGAGCCGCCAAGTGGAACGATCCGGGCCTTCCACAAATCCTGAAAAACACAATATTTTTTTTATTAAATCCCAAATAAATACAGAAATAAGTTACCATAGCTATCCTGCATAAGGGGTGACTCACTCCTGGGCAGGACCAGACAACTCATCGGGAAGTTCCCAGTTTTCCTCGGCATAGCCAGACGCCTCATTTGGAAGGTCCCAATCCCCCTGTACGGAGCCGGATGACACGTCCCAGTTCTCCGCACTTGAAACTAGACTAGGCGCCGCCCCCGGAAGATCCCATTCAAAGCCAGGAGGATTGTTGGCCCAGGCGGTCACGTCATCCTCGTGAAGCATATAGCTCGGGTGGGTCCTGCACACCAAACAGGCACACCAGCCTACCTCCCCAGATAATGCCAGGGTAGCCCCTAAAAAGAAAAAGACAAAAGGGAATAAAGAAAAATAGTCGTTTTTCAAAAAATAATCGAAACTTACCCAAAGCTATCCAAGAAGCCCCACCATGGGGAGACAAACAGAGCTCCACCCTGTGGAGCCTATCCACCTCGGCTGGAGCAGACCAAATACACAGATCTGGGCGCCCTTCCCTTCGCAGCAGAATACGGATTAAGCCCCGCCACCGGGGGGCCACACTTTGCACAGATATGGCCAGCACCCTAACGAAATGGGGCCTGGAGCAAACGTACGGGGCACGCGGACTAATTACTTCGCCAAATTGCATGATGAAACTACGAATTACATTACTCGCGCGAACCAATTTAAAGGGAAAACAGCTAACGGTAACAAAAATTAGCTAAGATGCACTTAGTATGTGTCGTGCCCTTATCTCAGAGAATCCCACGCAACCTCAGTAGCAAAGGTAGTTTTTTTTTTCATCCTTTAAAGCACGCAAAATATGCTCCTCAAGTTGCAATTTGTGCATAATGAATGTAGCTACAAAAACACAAATTCCAAACATTTTTTTCTTCTCTCTTATTTCTTTCCAAGCCGAGGCAAGATACATTTCAATATCTCACACCGACCCTTCAAAAAAAAAAAAACAAAAAAAAAACAATTGCACTTGCAATGTGCAAACACTCTCTCTACAGTAGAAAAATAAGTTCGTTCGCTTATCAGCGGCACGAGATATTAAATTACGAGCAATATCCAAATGGAATGACATCTTTTTATTATCAAACAGAATTTTTTTTTAATTGAGGCCGGCAAAGAATTTCTTGGGATAGATTAATCAATAATCAATACCGCTAAAAACAAAAAAAAATTTTTTATTTTATTTTTACATACATTAAGATAAATCCATAAGGACTATAAAAAATAGAAAATAGAATAATATATACGATACACGCTAAGACTAGAATAACTAAATTTTGTAACAAACACAAAAATGTAAAAACTCAACCGAAAACCGCCAAAGACCTAGCCACCAAGAACGCACCCACATCAACTTCCCCTGAGAATTATTCCTCTTCAAAGAATAATTCTCTTTTTCTCAGGGGGAAGGATTGTTATATACCTAAAGTAATAGAATTTAATGTATAAACCTGAAAAGGTCAAAAAATAGAATTTAACGTATAAACCTGAAAAAGGGCAGAAGATAAAAATTATATTCATTAATTTTTCACATAAGCTAATCATCCTCAAAACATGGTTAGCTTATCTCTTAAATGGGTGAAGAAAATTGCATCAGCAATTGTTATTGTTATATACCTAAAGTAATAGAATTTAATGTATAAACCTGAAAAGGTCAAAAATAGAATTTAACGTATAAACCTGAAAAAGGGCAGAAGATAAAAATTATATTCATTAATTTTTCACATAAGCTAATCATGCTCAAAACATGGTTAGCTTATCTCTTAAATGGGTGAAGAAAATTGCATCAGCAATTTTCCTCACATACCATAAATTTTTCTCATAAAACGACTTGGGAAAAACAAAAGTTTCAGATTTCAACCAAGTCGTTTTACTTAAAAATTTCCACGACAAATTTTGCCTTCAGCGAAATTTGTCATTTCAACAATTTAATTAAAAAAAAATAAAGCAAAAAGCAAATCGTACCCTCAGTACAAATTGCCGCGAAAAATTCAATATGTATGTACATACGTACATACATATTACGACAAAAGCTTTCGTGATAAGAGACGCGCGCCGCACAAATGCATTGTATGTATATGCGCGTCGCGATTTCAAACGGTGGCTGATGTTTTAAAAAGTGTAAGATTACATTTTTGCAGCCATCGTTCAACGCGAATAATTCTGGACATGTTTGAACAAGTCCAGAATTGAAGAAGTAAAATTTTCTCAGGATAAGAAAATGCAATTTAGCATTTTCTATCCTGAACGACGGCTCTTGATAACGATGAACGTGATCAAGAGTTGAGTTGATTTTTTGATTTCGGCACGGTCACCCCGGAAGAAAAATTGTAGTCAGAGTTCGGTCGTTTTTGCGTTCCTTATAAAAAGAATCGATTTAAAAAAAAAACAAACTTGGTGGCGGCGCGTTTTCGGTCGTTTTGTCGGTCGTTTTGTAATAAAAGAAAAGTTGTGAAAAAAGAATAGTTCAAAAAAAAGGAAAAGTTGTAACTAAGGAATAAGTTAAAAAAAAAAGAAAAGTTGTCAACAAAATAAAAAGTGTTGTGAAATAAAAAAAAAAAAAGGGGGTGCAAACCAACGAAATAAAACCGTGTATTATTGAACCAACCCCTGGATTACATCAAAAACTTAGCCAAGGTGAGAGGTACACATAGGAAAAGAAAATATATAACACTCTCAGGAATGAAACAATTCAAGCAAATTGGTGCTTATTTAAGAATATGACAAGTTTTGCTACTGAAACGTTATTATATATTACCGACTTAACGCAAAAGTAAAATTAAGCAATATTATAATTTATTTAAAATTAGAGAAGTTAAAAATATGTAAGTTTTCTGGATACAGTGAACTCAAAGTCATCCACGTCGAGATAGTATAAATTTACGATCTCTTCGCATTTCAAAATGGAATTGGATATGTCCGATGAAAATATAGCTATTGTAAAAACTCAACCGAGAAATATTAATACCTCGGGTACAAGTAGGAGGTGGGCATCAAAATCAGAATATTTTCAGAAAAAACCTTCGTAATTATTCAAGGTAACCTTTTGCAGTATGTCGCTAAAGTTTCTGCATAATCCTCCAAAAATTTCGCCAACTATATCTGAAAAGAACGTTGACATGTGAGTTTGAACAGTGACAATACAACAGTTGGAATCAATAAGGTAATATATGAGTGCTTCTAGTTCTGCCACGCCTCGCCAGCGCCAATAATGACGCTTCAGCTTGGAGTCGAAAAATAAGTTAACGCGCTCTAATAAAAGACAAGAGTGGCGAAGAAAATGTATGGAATGTCAAGAACGAAAAAGAAGAAGAGGAGTCTGACAGAAAAAAAAAGATTTTGCTGTGATTGACAAGAACGGTAAAAAATCGAAGTTTTAGTTGCAAAAGCACAATAACGAAAAAGTTTATATAAAAAAAAGAAATAAGGAATGTGACAAATCAAAATTCTGGACGAAATATTCAACGCGTGGAAGAATTATTGCGGGGATGCCTTTGGTAATGGACGAATAAAATCCTCGTCCGCTGGAACCGCAAATTGTTGTAAGCTGCTAGGCAGATAACTCGGAAGGGGACAAATAAAAAGCGACGAATTGGAGATTCGAAAACTCAGAATTAGTCCGTCAATCAGCACAAATTCCTGGGGCAGAACCTTGTAGACGCAGTAAACGAATTGTATAGAGCAATGGATAAAGGTGAAACCGTTAAATAATTATAAACATTATATAGGTAGAAGTAATTTTGATAAAGAAAATTTATTGAGCACGTCAAAGAGAAAAAAATTTTGTGTCGAAAATTTGCAGGTAGGGGCTAGGCAACACGGGCTAAAGCAAACAAAATTTTGTGGATATCTGCGGAAATACGGAAAATTCCCGAAAAGATCTCAGCGATTGGAGTTGGGAATCCTAGGCGACAGCTGCCATTGTCATCCTATCTACACGACCGTCGGCGCAAAATGTCCGGTAATCTACATTCTATACCGCTGTGCACACAAATAATTAGGAAGCAGGCCATTGCAATGAGGTTTCACACTGTGACCTCGAATCTGTAATTTACACATAGCATTATATAAGAAGATGAGGCAAAGCCAACATTATCCGATACCAGGTTTAATATTCAAAAGTTATTACAAGACTAAATTTTGTCCATGCGTCACATGAATTAAGCAGATAAAATTTTGTTATATCTTAAATGCCATGGGATTCCAAAAATTTCGCTATCTCTTAAGGGCCATAGTAATCTAACATTTTCTATAATTTAAGGGCCGTAGTATTCTAATATTTTCCTATATTTAAAATACATTAGTTAGTTAATATTTGCCTATATTAAATACAAGTATATTTCACTAGACTTTAAATACCACAAAATTTTAGTAGAACTTAAATGCAATAATATTTCCTTATAATTTCGATACGATCATATCTTACTATTTCTTAAACGCGATAGTTAGATAACCTTTTTCCTACAGTCTAAATGAGATCTTTAGATGACATTATTGTAGTACTTTAACTGTAGAGTATGATAATGCGATAACAATTTAAGTCATAAAGGAGATATTAAGCGTGAAGTGTATGTTATTGGGGTCAATTTTAAATCTAAATTTCGCGCATATTGCTATCATTGTATACTTAGCCTAGTGGCATATCGATAATGATCCGACATGTAGTAATGATGTAATTAAACATGAACTTTATAACGTAATGACGAATTAATTCCTTTGCTCTCCTCTCACTCTCCTGGAGCCCTCTGAACATGAACGTTGACTAGGTCCTGTACTTTTCCTTTTCAGGTCATCACAGGGACACTGAAAATTATCTGCCCTCACTGTCGATTGGGTGGTTGGGGCGAGCAGAGAAGGCAGAACATCTGCGCCTTCACCGTGTATATTGGTAAGTAGTGTAAGGGGTCCCTTCAGAACCGAATGTGTGTGACGGCTTTGTTTGTCAGGCAAGAATTCTTTTTGTATATGGCTGGTGGTAGCGGCAGGTTTTCTGTGGAATCCCCCACACTCTCCGCCAATAGCCGAGGCGAGCTAGTGTGCCGCCCTACAGTCAACGCTGTCCACCGAGTGATCTGTCAGCTCATGCTGGCGGTCTGGACTTTACGTCCAAAAATCAATCACTCTACTCATGTACCATAACAGTGTGTGTACTTATCTGTTGTGTATTCTCCCTACAAAAATACGTATAGAAAAGTTGTTGATACATGTTCTGGGCCCCGATGAAAAATTCAAGGCTTTGTCGCTTGGGATGGGGGGTGGGGAGGGGTGGTCAGCATTTTCCGCCATCTTGGATTAAAGGTTCAAAGGATTTTTTTTTTCGAAATAATTCCTCAACAAAGTCAAATAATAATAAATTTTAAGAGGACTAGATTCCCTACATTTTGTACAGACTCTTTTTTTTTTGTAGGTCTGACGTGTAACAAGTTACAGCAGCGGAAACGTAAGCATTCTTTTAAAAAATCGTCCACTTCCTCGTTTTTTTCATGTTAATAAATACTTTGTAGGTATTCATTGCATAATGATGGTAGTTTTGTAAATATAAAGTCAACTCATTTCCACACCACCACGAGCTAGAGTAGTTGCGGATTTTAGCTTGTGGTATACCCAGTAAGCCTAATCTACAGATGTTCTCCGTTTTTTTTTTATAATTGGGTACGGCACGTATTCCGTGATTTATGTTCCCGCGTATGTTTCCATTATTTCTTAATGGTCCGGTTCGGTTGAAGTTGATGCCCTCATAATCTTCTTCGTCAGTTTTATCATATAACCCTTCCGCACTGAAAATCTGGGCTTCCATCCATGTAATTGCTTCATCTTCGTCGACGCCCTTGATGATGACCTCTGGTGCATTCCTGCATGGTTCACTATTGTAGAATCCGCAAACAACAGAGCATCTCAACCCAACTTCCCTGTAGCCACGTCCTCCACCGCATTAAAAATTGCATACAATCAAATTTAATAAGTTATCTGGTGCAGGTTTCCCTGTCATTGGTACTGAAGGGAGCTCACTGATACAATGTTTCCAGCCTCAGCCGGATGGATTTTTTTGGGTTTCTTGGATTTGGTTGTAAGTTCCAACCATACATGATACCGGGCAGCGCTCTTCGTTTGTTGTAAAAAAACGAGATCGAAGTTGCTTTTTGTTGTCGATTTTGCGAAACGTTCGTAGCGGGCTTTTCCCAAGGTTTCCTCTTCCATGTTTCCACCATACAAAACAACGAAAATGTGTGCTCCAGCGTCTGTGATTTGTCATTCTGATTTTTGAAGGTGCCAATATTGAGTCCTTTTTTTGTATTTTTTTTTTAGAAAACCGAAAAAAAATTTGTTTTTCTTTGGTTGAAGATGGATGTTGACATATCTACTGCTGCTTGTCTCCCTTTCAAACTATTCGCGGAATACATTCTTGCAGCAGAAGCTCTTTTTGAATGATTATAATGCTGTCAACAAAAATAAAGGATGGACCAAAATAGCGTCGCATGATGAGCAGAAGGTAATCGTTGTGTTGATTTTTTTAATATCAGAACCAGCTTAACACGAGTTCCCTTGAATAGCTAAACGGTCAATAATACATGCTTTCAACATATAGTCGGTGTTAGTATTAGTCGATTTGTTAATCTAAGCATAAATCCAACACCGGATAAATGGCATGCAACATAGAACAACAAAATTTATAAAAGTTACATAGAACATGCTTAGAAACGTCAACAGCAAAATGCTCAGCCGTATTATCTTAAGAAATGCACATGCGATCAATAGGTTCGTAAATGATAAGTTGGACCTTGAGGAGTTAACATGCAACAGAGACAGCCTTCTCAATGTTGATGCAAAAAATTCACATTGGCAACCGTCCGACGTTTCTGAAGTGAGTGCATATTTAAAAGCTTCAATGATCCTCATAGGGAGGAAGAATTAATGAATTATTTCAGGGTAGGTGCCTGAGAGCAAATCGTAGGAAGTTCCCGTTGAACAAACTCGATACGGTCGATGTGTGTACCGTAAAATGGAAACCACACCTCTGCTAGCATATTCAAGAATTGATCTCACAAAACAAGTGTACAAACGCAATGTTAAGGTAGGATTCGAAAGTTCTCGGGACCGACGTTGTATAAAGACCAGCATAGAGCTACTCTTTGATACCATGTAGTTTGTGTGGAAGATAAAGTTAAATCTGTGGTCACATTTGACAACCAAGTCACAGACAGAGCACACACGGCGAATAGAGGAATCCAAGAGATCATTATCATAAGTGTTGGTTTCTAATTTTTGTGGAAAGTCGTAACCTCACATTTGTCTATATAGAGTACCGAATTATAGCTTTTGCACCAATCGTAAAATTTGTGAAGTTCGCTTTGAAAAGATTTGGTGTGTTCTGTTATCTAGATAAGACTCCGTCCATTTTAAAAACGTTGGGGGAAACCCATACTTTTCTATTTAAAGAGTATCACGGAGTGAGATAATTCGTTGAAGGGTTTGTTAAAGTCTGTATAAATAAGACCTGTCTGGTACCATTTTGCAAATCCGCCAATGCAAATTACAACAAGTTAGTGGCTGTAAACTTGCTCGAAATAAACCCATGTTATTTTGAAGAGGGCACATTCTTGCAGGAAATTTATAGCTGAGTATAAATGATAGATTCAAATAATATAGGCATGCTGGATAATTCAGTAATAGGCCTAGGTTAGAAATTTCATTTTTCCTACCTTTTTTGTGAGTAGCTTTGATAAAGAAATTTTTCCATAGCTCCGACAAACAACCGCTATCGAGCCCTCTGTGGAAAATAATTCTCAGCGGAACTGCAACGGAAAGGCAGCAAGGCTGAAGGGATCCCATCTTGACGCGTTGTGAAGTGATTAAGGAAGCTCATAAATGTGATCGAGTATATCCTCATGTGATATTGAACGGACAATAAATGAAACGTTTTGGGAGTCGTTCATATGACTGACGTTGCTATTTCCAGACTGAAAATTTGACGAGACAAATGCATTGTAAAAAAAAAAAAGCAAACATTTCGCAAACGACGAATCGTCACTAGCGGAATCCTAGTACCTCATGATAATGGGGTGGCTGTCCGTTCTTTTCTTCATATTAATAAACTTAAAAGAGATTTGTTGTGGTATGAAATAATTACAACTTGTTCTTACCACTAACAAGAACTTTATTTTACAAACTAAATTATCCTTAAATGATTTGAAATACTAGTTCACTAATTCAATAATTTATTTCACTGTGCTGATGTACACATCGTGTGACCAACGCCATAACTTACTTTCAACTGTCTCACTATCGGCCGTTCCTTCAGACACAGGTTACCCAATTTGTAGTGACGAGAAGAGGAATTGCTTCCGCGCTAAATTCAATTATGCGAGCGCGCCAAGTTTTGAATTTTTTTTATTTTAAAACGAGTCACTACATGGCCCCATCCGAGAAAAAACGGTGGATTTAAAAAAAAATATTTACAACACTTTCGATTTTTTTTCTTTTTTAATTCAATTTGTTATATTATACTCATCATATACTAAAAAAAAATACTTCATGAAAATAGGTAGGTACCAAAACTGCTTATTCTTTATTTTCTTTATTTTCGTTCAGGTAATAGTTTTTTTAATCAATACCATATCGCTGACGTCGAATGCAGGTTTGAGTCGGTCTATCGATATGCTTTGGTCCTTACCATTAATATGTAATACGAAATATTTTCGCAGTCGTTTAACAATTTTGAACGGACCTTCATATGGTTGCCCTAATCCTATTTTTACTCTGTCTACTCTCACAAACGCATATTAGCATTTGTAAATATCGCGAGGCACATAAGTTCGCGAATTTGGCTGGGCTCCAGGACTTTTGAACGTAACATGACGCATTTTATTTCGAAAATTTTGAACTAAATTTGATGAATCTTCTGTATTGGTACTTTCTGATTGCACGAACAACTCAACTGGGACTTTTAAAGCCTGGCCGTAAACTAGGTCAGCTGCTGACGCGCTAAGGTCTTCCTTTACTGACGTTCTCATTCCTAGCAGAACTATTGGAAGTTCTTCGCTCCAGGTTTTAGAATTACCTCTTGCTTTCAGAGAATTTTTAAATTGGCGATGTACTCCTTCGATCATTCCGGTGCTCTGGGGATGATAACTAGTTGAACGCATTCTATGACTTCCCAGCAGCTTGGTTAATTCGGAGAACTACTTTGACTCAAATTGTGGTCCTTGGTCTGTAGTAAATTCCAATGGACAACCGGACCTAGAAACATAATTAAATACAAATGTATTTGCAACTTCTTCTGCTTTACTTGACCTAAGAGGATAGGCTTCCGGCCATCGCGTAAACCGGTCTATTATTGTGAGGATGTATTATTTTCCTTTGAATGGTGGTAGTTAGCCTACCAAATCCATGTGGATATGAACGAATCGACCTCTAGGAACATTGAATTTCTCAATCGGGGATTTTATGTGCCGCTGTATTTTCGATTTCTGGCAGGGTATACAGCTCTTAGCTCAAGCACCGGTGTCGACATTCATACCTGGCCAAAAATATTTTGAAGCGCAGAGCTTTTGGGCTGGCACGTATTCCAGAATGAGATCTCTTCGTAGATCTTTGGATATATATGGGCGATTATTTTGAGTAGAAACTTCGAACCTAATTTTGTAATTGGTTTTTGGAATGTTAATCTACTTAAGTTTCCATTTATATATAATTGACTTCGACAGTAATACTTTCAGTTCGTCGTCCTTTTCTTGCAATTTAGATATCCGTTTTATGTCTAAGTCTGTAATTGAAATGCTAGATTTGCGTTCCAGCTAGGACGTGACGAAAAATCCGCAACTACATTTTCCTTGCCCGAGAGATGTCTAATGTCACTTGTAAGTTGGGCAATAAATTCTAAGTGTCGAGTTTGACGTGGGCTATGATCGGTCTTTGACGTTAGTACCGTGTCAAAGGCTTATGGTCTGTGAATATAATAACTTCCCGGCCTTCCACGAAATGTCGGAAATTGTTGAGAGAAATATAGATGGCTAGTTGTGATCTATCGAAGGTAGAATACCGTGTTTCTGTAGGTTGAAGTTTCTTTGAGAAGAATGCTAAGGGAGCCCAACATTGTTGCTCCGTATTGAATTGTTGTAATACGGCTCCTATAGCGATGTTTGAAGGGTGTGCGTGCAGTGTGGCTGCTCCTAATGCCTCCTTAGCTTAATTCAAACTAATGTCGCATTCTTCTGGCCAATGGAATGTATTGTTCTTCTTTTTATTTACTTTCGTACGTTTAGCTAAATGAGAGTAAATTGGTGATAATTTTTCCGCAAGTTGATGTATAAAACGGTTATAGAAATTTATCATACCTAGAAACTGCTGCGTTTGCTTGATGCTGTTGGGGGGTTTTAATGAAAGGATAGCGTCTATTTTATCTTTCAAAGGAAAAATGCCGATTTTATTAACCATCTGCGCTAAAAAATTTAAAGTTTCCACACCAAATACGCATTTGGGAATTTTGATCTTTACGTCGTACTCAGTAAGGCGTTGTAAAAGATGGTTTAAGTGATTTGTATGCTCTTCAATGGAATTACTAGCTACCAGAATTTCATCAATGTATGCATACGCAAAGTTCATTCCTTCCAAAATAACGTTAATAAAACGTTGGAACATTTGCGCAGCATTTGTGAGGCCGAATGGCATTCTTCGGAATTCGAACAGCCCGAAGGGAGTTGTTATGGCCATTTTGTGGATATATTCGTTTGCCACAGGTATATGGTGAAACGCTCTTACCAAGTCGATTCTTGAAAATATTCTACACCCATGTAAATGCATGGCGAAGTCCTGAATATGGGAAATGGGATATCTATCCGGTATCGTGCATGCATTTTAGCGACGATAGTCCCCGCAAGGTCTCCAATCATTATCATCTTTCTTCTTTAGTAGTTGCAAAGGCGAGGATACTGGAGATGAAAATGGTTGGCAGATCCCTAAAGTCACCATATACCCGCATTCATGCTTCGTAACGTCGAATTTCACTTTATCTAGGCGACGTGGCTAAGCGTGCGGCAGTTGTCCTCTAGTATGTATTTGGTGAACTATAGAATGTTTTACTGGCAGATGATAATTGGGAGATGATGTCAAACTGGGAAAATTTCTGATTATATTACCATATTCATTGGACAAGTTAAAAAGTTTGGGGGGGGGGGGTGTATCAACGCTTTTGATAATCGCATTTACCTTTAAGGACGCTTTGTTGTCGAGCAATCGTTTTTTCTGTAGGTCAACTAAAAGATTAAATTTTGATATGAAATTTGCTCGAATTATGGGATGATTAACGGAGGCTGAAAATGATCTCCTCTGATTAGTTTCAGCTCCGCGAAACTAATCTGATGGATGCTTATCTTGCTGAATAGACTCTGCCTGATTTTGCACTAAATCAGGTTTGATGTCTATTTATTCCTACAATAATTCCACGAATATGCGATAAATATGCACTTATCCAGCTCTTAGGAGTTAAAGGTTTGTTCCCAGCACTTAGGGATTGAGAAAAATAAACTTTTTGATAATATTTACAAGAAACCAACTTTATTTCAAACAACTGCACTTCATGAACGCTTGAACTAGAAGTAAAATTAGTCTTCATCCAAAAAATCAGCAGATTTCTATGTCTAGCTTTAACGGAGCGATTCTATTGTTCTAATGCCATTGTCTATTCTATTGTTATATAAATACAATTGGATGCAATTTCGGCTGGTAAATGAGACATGTATATATCAGAATTATTTCAGGATAGTGGAATACAAAATTAAGTTACATGAAAACATTTCAAATTCTATAAAATAACGAACATAATGAAAATCTTCTAAATTACAATGTTATGCAATTGATACAATTTTAGTATAAATCTAAACATTCTCCCGCCCGTTGAGAAATGTATTTCTCAACTTGCAACCTGCAAATTTATTCCATAGGCAGGCGATGAACCTTGTTGATTGATCTTCTATATGAGCCCTTTGCAGTCTTCACAGTCACCACTCGAACCAGGTGGTCCGCTCCAGGATGAACCTCTATTATGGGACCTAGATGCCACTTGGTGGGGGGAGCGTTGTCCTCACTGAGGAGAACCAGGTCTCCCCTTTTGAGGGACGTCTCGATTCTTCTCCATTTCGGCCTCTGCTGCAAGGATGTTAAATAGTCGCGACTCCAGCGTTTCCAGAATCCTTGGAACATAGCTTGAACTTGTTGCCACCGTCCCAGCCGTGATAACTTCAAATCAGTTAACTCTGGTTCCGGGATTGTTGTCAGTAAATCTCCAATTAGGAAGTGAGCAGGTGTAAGGACGTCGAGTGAATCCAGATCTTCTGTCAGAGGACACAGGGGTCTTGAATTTAGCACAGCTTCGACCTGTGTCAGCTGGGTAGTAATTTCTTCGAAGGAAGGCGTTGCATCTCCGATGACTCTGCGTAAATTTGACTTCACCGACTTGACTCCGGCTTCCCATAGGCCACCAAAGTGAGGAGAGGCGGGCGGAATGAAGTGCCACCTAATGCAATTTTGAGAAAGAAAATTCGCTATTAGTAAATCGTTACTAAAAATAGTCAGTGCTTGTTTATGTAGATTCAAAAGTTCACGACTAGCGCCAACAAAATTAGTCCCATTATCTGAGTACAAATCTGTTGGTATACCTCTTCTTGCTACAAATCGTCGTAATGCCGCTAAGAAGGCATCTGCAGATAAACTACTTACAAGCTCAAGATGAAGCGCTTTGGTTGAAAAACATACGAATAAGGATATGTAAGCTTTGAATGGTCTGACACCTCTGCCAATTTTTGTACAAACGTTAATTGGACCAGCGAAGTCCCACACCAGAGCGAAGGAAGGGACGTCCAATTGTTACTCGATGCTCGGGTAGATTTCCCATTAGCTGCTGGGTTGATGTTAACTTCTGTTTAAAGCAAGCCATGCAGTTGTGAGTTACTTGCTTCACCACATGTCGAGCTCCGAGGATCCAATATTCCTGTCGTAGCATGTTCATAAGCAATGAGATGCCAGGGTGCAAATATCTCAAATGCATGTCTCGAACAATAAGTTTAGTGATGATATGACTTCTTGGTAAAATCCTTGGATGCTTCGTGTTAAAGTTGAGCTTAGAGTGTTGTAGCCTGCCTCCAACTCGTAAGACTTTGTCCTCGTCAATAAATGGATGCAGACTGCTTAATTTGCTTCTAGAGGGGAGTCGGGAGACAGTTAATATCTGAAGAAAATTCCTGGTTTTGGACCCAACTGATGATGATGTTTAAAGCCTTCCTCCATTCTTGAGCTTTGATGAAACCTATTTCACGGTTACTCCTTTCAACACGGCAATTTGACGCGAATCTCAGGCAAAGACTTACTCTTCGAACCAAATTGGAGTAAGTTGAACACTGTTCGGAGAGATCGGAGAGGACATCATCATTGATTTCTTGATGACAAACAACGACGGGATTTTTCCGTTCTTCAGCTTCACGTTCGTCAGGTCAACGGAATTGACAGTTGATGGCCAGGAAGACTCGTCATCGAGCAACCATGAGGGACCCTTCCACCACAACTGAGATTGGAGTAATTGGGTTGGAGTCATGCCTCTCGTCGCACAGTCTGCTGGATTTTGGGATGAAGGTACGTGCTGCCAGCAGTTGCGCGGAACTGTATTCAAAATTTCCGCCGTTCTATTGGCCACATACGTTTTCCAGCGGCGTGGTGTATCAGAAAGCCAGGATAATACAATGCTGGAATCTGTCCAACAATGTATTTGAATGTTTTGCATCGCTAATGCTCTTAGTACCTTAGAAATTAGCCTAGTTAGCAGGACCGTAGCACAAAGTTCAAGTCTTGGTACTGAGACTTGCTTCAAGGGAGCAACCTTGGTTTTTGCTGCAGCCAGATTTACTGATATAGTTCCATTATCAGATGCTGCACGACAATAAAGAACTGCACTAATTGCTAGCTCCGATGCATCTGAAAACCCGTGTAGCTCTATCTTTTCCAGAGAAGCGCAAATTCGTCGAGGAATCCTTAATTCGGATAATTTCGGTAGATTGGTTCTAATCTCTTTCCATTTCTCAGCAACCTTCGGTGGTAACACTTCATCCCACTCTAGCTTGAGAAGCCAAAGCTGCTGAAAGAGCACTTTGATGGATATGGTTACTGGAGCTAGTAGACCCGTCGGGTCGAAAATCCTGGAAAATTCCGACAATATACCTCTTTTTGTATATGCCTTGTCTGACAGTGTTGACACATTAAATAGGAAAGTGTCTTCTTGTGAATCCCACATGATTCCTAGTACCTTTGTTATGTCTGAGTTGTCGCTAATGTGGAGAGGCCCTTCCGAAATGCATTGAGGAGTAATCAATTCATGAGTGTTCGACCTCCATTTTGTCAGATTAAATCCGCCTGTTTTTAAAGCTTGAATTAATTCCGTCTTCAATTGAAGAGCTTCGGCAGTTGAATTTGCCCCGGAAAGAAGATCATCGACATAAAAGTCTTGCTGTATAACGGCTGAAGCCTTGGGATAGGCCAGTTGATTGTCAAGTGCAATTTGATGTAGAACCCTAGTAGCCAAAAATGGTGCACTGGAAGTGCCATAGGTAACCGTTAGCAACCTAAAATGCTGCAGTGGGTCTGACGAGTTTTCCCTCCAGACTACCCTTTGCTTTGAAAATTGCGATCCTTTTCTGCGATGGGTACCTGTCAGTACATTTTCTCAATGTCTGCTGAAATTGCTATAGCGTGCTTGCGAAAATGTATCAATACAGACACAAGATCTCTTTGTATTGTGGCTCCAACCATCAGTTTATCATTCAAGGATATGCCAGTTGATGACATGAACCATCAAATACTACGCGAATCTTAGAGATGACTGAGTTCTTAAAGACTGCGTGATGAGGCAGATAGTAACTTTTCTGAGATTCAATTTCAATTTCGCCTTCAGGAATAGGTTCCATGTGACCAAGTTCGCAATAATCTCTCATGAATTTTATGTACTGCTCCTTGTAAACAGAATCTCTTTTAAAACGCTGTTCAATGTACTGGAATCGCTTAATGGCGCTATGTATAGAATTTCCCAATGGAGGTGTAGAAGGCTTAAAGGGAAGGGAGACAGTGTATCGACCCAACTCGTTACGACTAATTGTCGATAGAAAATGTTGTTCACAGGCCCTTTCTTCTGCGGTCAATATAGTTTCTTCGTGCATCAATTCCTCCGTTTCCCAAAATCGTTTTAAGCTCAAGTCTATATCCACGAGCACCTTTGAATGAAAACTGATATTGGAGGACGTTGAAGCTGGATAATGACCACACAAGACCCACCCGAAAATGGTCTCTTGTACGATGGGGTGAGTTTTACAATTTTGCGATTTTCCTTCCTTCAGAATATGAAAGAATTTGTCTGCTCCTACAATCACATCGATGGGCGTGCGTTGGCTAACGTAAGGGTCAGCGAGCTGGTATCCTTGTATGCAGTGCCAATTACTGATATCGATGGGCGTATATGGGGTCAGTGAAGTCAAGTTAGGCATTATGTATGCTTCAATTATGATTTGGTTGGATTTATCAAAGCGTGATGAAAGCGTCAAATTGACCTTGCCCTTGGTGAAAGTAGGTTTCGACGATGAGATCCCAGATACAGCCACGCGTGCATTCCTTCGTTGTAAGCCTAAACGACGAACATATTCTTCAGAAATGAGCGAGATTTGGGACCCTGAATCTAAAAGGATCCTACATGGATGGGTCTGGCCATAAATGTTTGTAACATTCACTAACGCTGTTGGCAGAAGTGAGGCTGGATTTAGCGCAGATGATTTAAGATAATTTTCTGTTTGAAACTGCAGGCAAGTGTTGAATGATGACATTTGCTCGTTGTATACAGGCGAAATGTTTGGGTTGATTGAAGAAATGGGGTTGATTGCAGAGTTGGATACTGTGTTGATTGAAGAATTTTCTGGAGCGTGGGAAGTGTTGAGAGGGGAATTTTCAGCATAAGAACAAACAGCTTTGTCCGTAGTCACTGGGAGGATAGAGGCTGTTGGGTACCGTTCGCCCCATGTAGAAGTAAGTGATGAGCTTTGCAACAATGTTTACAGCGGTATTTTGAACGACAATTTTTCACAGAGTGACCTGATTGTAGGCAGTTGAAACAGATTGACTTATTAATGACCCAGAGCTTACGTTCGTTAGCTGACTTGCACTTAAATTGAGAACATTGAATAAATGGTGATGATCATTGCACATTGGGCAAGTCAATACACTAGGTGTAGATGTGGCATGTAGAGCTTTAGTCACATGAATCTTCCTTCCGGTATCACCACAGGCTTCTATTGCATCACATCGCTTGTTCAAAAATACTAAGAACTCGTCAAAGGTTGAGAAATCCTTTTCTGAACTCTCTTTAGACCACAATTGTTTAGTTTCAGCATCTAACTTGTTAAGAGCTATGAAAATTAACCACGGATCCCTTTTCTCGGCATCATTTCCTAAAGCCCTTAGCCCACAAATAACTTCATCGAAGGTATCGTACAAATTGCGCAGTTGTTTTGCTGATGCTTGTGTAACACAATGAAGATCCATGAATGTTTTAATCATAGAGGTGGTAATCTGACGTTTTTTGTCATATCTCTTTTTCAGTTTATCCCATGCCTCTTGATAATTATTTTCGCTAATATTCAGATGCCTAATTATCATCGCTGCTTCACCCTTAAGTAATCCCTTTAGGTATTGAAGCTTTTGACAACCTGTCAAGTTTTCACTTTTATCTACTGTATTTTCAAATAGGTCTTGAAATGAGGGCCATTCTCTGAAATCTCCAGAGAAACTAGGAATTTGTAATCTTGGTAGACTGATATTGGGAATGTTCGGTGTGAAACTAGGGACTGATTGATTCATTCTTTCGAAAAAGCATTGCTGAGACGACAAAAAAGTCGTCAATGCAGCATTAAGGTTATCACTTGAAGCTGTAGTATTACTTTGATTCTCAGTACTATCTTGGCGTATGATTGTAGAATGATTTGGACCTTGATTGGAAAGTCTCGAATTACGAGCGCGAAGTAACAGAGCTTTTGTTTCATAGTATTTGGTTTCGAATTCTTCTAACTCTGATGCCTGATTAGGAAATAACAACAAAGCATCCTCAATTTCCCTAAACTCTCCCCCATGCTTCTTCGATTTTTTCCAACCTCGTGATTATCTCTTCTGTAGTATTGATATCTTGAATGTTTTCAGCAAAAGTTTTCACCCGCGTTAATGTGCCCTTAACTCTACCGCGTCTCTGTATGAGATTTTGTGGTTCAGTCATGATTCACACAATTTTGATTTAAAGATTTTCTAATATTCCCTTCAGAGTATGAGTCTATAGTTTGATAATGTCACTCAATGATTATAACGAAACACGTTTGACCTTAATGACCGCCAAGATGTGCTCAAATGAGGGAAATTTAATATCACAACAAAGTCTTTTGTTAGATTTGTACAGTTATCGGATTCACGGGAAATTGTTTTTGTAAATCACTTACTTAATTGTCTTATCACTTTAATTTCACTGCATCTAGTGTGTACGTATATATATATATGTATCAATGGGCACTTTTATGCTATTTATGTAATAAATCTTATGTAAATAATGTTCATGCAATGACTAAATAGTTTTATTTATTTCTCAAAATATTTTATTTCATTTAGAATTGTTTAATCATGCATGTAGTAATTAAATGTATGTATATGTATGTAGTAGGTACTTATAATAAAAATGAACCACGTGTACTTATCTGATATATACGATATGTATGTTCGGTGGACTGTCTTTTGATGATTGAAGAAATTTACTTTAGATGAAATCTACGTTGATTCGTAATTTGGCTCGAAAGGACCATGAAAATGATCTCCTCTGATTAGTTTCAGCTCCGCGAAACTAATCTGATGGATGCTTATCTTGCTGAATAGACTCTGCCTGATTTTGCACTAAATCAGGTTTGATGTCTATTTATTCCTACAATAATTCCACGAATATGCGATAAATATGCACTTATCCAGCTCTTAGGAGTTAAAGGTTTGTTCCCAGCACTTAGGGATTGAGAAAAATAAACTTTTTGATAATATTTACAAGAAACCAACTTTATTTCAAACAACTGCACTTCATGAACGCTTGAACTAGAAGTAAAATTAGTCTTTCATCCAAAAAATCAGCAGATCTCTATGTCTAGCTTTAACGGAGCGATTCTATTGTTCTAATGCCATTGTCTATTCTATTGTTATATAAATACAATTGGATGCAATTTCGGCTGGTAAATGAGACATGTATATATCAGAATTATTTCAGGATAGTGGAATACAAAATTAAGTTACATGAAAACATTTCAAATTCTATAAAATAACGAACATAATGAAAATCTTCTAAATTACAATGTTATGCAATTGATACAATTTTAATATAAATCTAACAGAGGCTATGATGAAGGCGTGGGTGAAGTCCCTTCGGAGACCCAAGTCTAATTTCAAAAGCTGAGTACCGAATTTTTTTTATATAGTAGTAACCGTAAGGTTTCTGTTACCAAATTATATAACTTAAGTTATATAGACTGGTGCTCGAAACGTCTTTGTAACTACTATAAACCCCTTATAGAGCTTAAATGGAGGATTATATAAAGGTTACCGTGACTTGATTTAGGTAACGTTATATAACTAAAAGTTTTATAAAATGAGTAACCAAAATATTCTGGTTACCTTAATATAACTTCTTATATAACGCTTATATAACCCAAGGTGCTCTCGATTAATTTATTTTGGTCATAGCAGTGGTTGCGGTAATGTTTCGGTTACCTTTATAAACTTTGCTTATAATGGTGATGGTAACGTTTCCACAACGCTCGGAATTCTCAGACTGATTACTTTCAGTGATTGAAATATTAGGGAAATTATTTTTCGTTACCTTTATAAAACAATAATATGCAAATATTTACGAAACCTATCTTGACATAGAATTTCGATTTTTTTTTTGTATTGTATTTTTATAATGTAAGGGTTTAATATTTTTACATTTTAGAAGTAATATTTTTCGGCATATGTGCTGAAATTGAAATTTTACTGTGAATATCATCATAGATACTTCCAAAAAATACAGACCGCTCCAAAAATAAGCAATATTTAATAATTTTAATTAAATATGACAAAATTTAAGATTTTCACTTATGTGACATTATTCAGAAAAATTACATAACATACTTTAGAAATGTTATGTACCTAAAAAGATGTATTTTCTTCATATACAAATAAAACGGAAGCCATATATCTGCAATTGAAAAAATTGGCTTAACCGACATTTTCTTTTTTATCTGCAATGGACAGATGAAAAAATGGCGGCTTGTACTTAAATGAAAAAATTACCATTATAAAACTTCAAGTAGTTTTATATAAACTGAATGACCCTTATAAAACTTCTAGAAATATTATATAAACTAAAGGCACTACCATGCTTCGAAAATGGTCCTTATATACCCTTTAGTCATAATATGTAACCTTTGGTAATGTTATATATCTTAATTATAGTCACAAAAAACAGACGTTGGCGTTCTTATGTACCCTTTGGTTATATTATGATATATAAATAAAAACAGTTTTATAATGGCTCCATTCGACACTAAAAGTAATTTGTTTTTATAACGATCACCGTAGTTACTAAAGGGCCACCAAAAAATTTTACGATATTTTATAGTGGGTATATGTATTACCGAAAGTTCCCAATTTTTATTAAATTCACCTAAATTACTGAAAGTTGTCGAGTTATATAAGGGTAACCACGGATACCGCAATAAACACTTATTACCAATAAGTTTACGACGTGGTGATCAAAACAATTATAAAACTTTCTTATATACCTTCTAGTAATGGTAACTCTAAGTTATATAGGCTGGTGATTGAAACATTTCCATTACCAACTTATAAAACCTTTAGTTACTTATTTCCTCGATATCCATTACTAACCTAAAGAACTCTAATATAACTAAATCACAAATCACAATCACAAATTATAACACTCTTATATAACCACTGAATTTCTTATATTAACGAGTAACCATTATATACCCCTAATAAAACTACCCATCACCTTCAGTCACCAAAAATTGGAAAAATTGATACTTGGGTTATCACCAATTGCAATACCGTCCAAAAGTTTCGTAACCCTTTTACTTTCGCTCTCTGTGTGCCTATTTATTACCGTTTCTTTAATTTTATTATATTTGTCAGACGATGGTGACTTTTTAATTAAATCATTTGTTGACATTCAAGTCTCTTCTGTTAAGGCCGTAAGTACATGATGGTATTTAAGTTAATCGCTTTTAATATTATTGATTACGAACGTCGGTTCAACCACTGCAACCACGTCGAGGGACTCGAATGCCAAAAATTTGGCTTTTTTACTCGTGCTATCGTACTAGCATCATGCGGCGTTTGCAAGTTTTTATTCTCTTCGTTTCACGGAGTCGTCATTTTTTTATACCCTAGATGAAATCTAAGGGGTATACTAAGTTTGTCATTCCGTTTGTAACACCTCGAAATAATGATGGTAGAGCAAAATGGATTGGACACCCATTCATAATATTAAAAGTTATTTTGATTTTTGCATGCCCGTCTGTCCGTCCGTCCGTCCGTCCGTGCGCACGATAACTCGAGAACGCGTATACTTAGAGAGCTGAAATTTTGTACATGGACTTTAAAAGAAAAAAGTAAAATTAAGTTCGAAAATGAGACAAATCGGGCAACTCCTTCGTAGGGTTGCCATATAAAAATTTCGTTTTCCACTATATATTTGGACACTGCCTGAGAACACGTCGACGTAGAGAGCTGAAATTTTGTACATGATGCTTTTGCTACATTAGCAATTAAAATGTCTGAAATGGACTAAATCGGGCAACTCCTTCTTGGTGTTGCCATATAAAAATTTAGGATTTTTACGTATACTTTGAAAACGATAAGTCCAAGACATTTTTATTGTACTAAAAACCTCTGCAGAATATGAAATCCTATAAAATTGATTATCATCATTTTTTCTGTGCGAGAAACCGTTCTAGAAATATATGCGAAAAACAACCTCAAAATCAAACTTGAATAGATCGGTGACCATCGAAATTTAATACGGGCATTCATCTAGGGTATCATTAGAATTGGTCTTAGACCAATTCTAGCTTTTTTTCTTGTTTTTAATTTAATTTACTTATTAAATCAGTTTAAATTGTATATTATATATAAATTTAATTATATTTATGTCGTAGTACAACTTACGAGTTTATAATATAATATAATATAAACGAAAAGGTTATGAGGTTACCTGTATGTATTTATAATGTAAGGCAGCGATCTGGTTTGGTCACTAGATATTTACATCTGGCATTTACTATATATTGAAATATGCAATATGAGCTTTGCTCTAAAATAGAACGAGAAAAAAATTTGAATGAAAATGCTACTTTTTACAATATTAAATTTTTATGAAAACAAAGTCTTCCTTGTTACTGATTCAAGTCGCCTTCCTTTTGTGATAATGAGTGTTTTTTCGACACTGTCGTCAAGAAAAAAATATGCAGGTAATTATGATTATCTACTAATGACTGGTGTCACACTGCGAACTGTTTCGCTGTTTGCGATACATCGTAATGCAGTGAATATTCTCTGGTGATCATCGTCACGCCATGGGATTAATTTTAGATGATAATATTGCGGATACTATATATATATGTATAGTTGACTAATGGCTGCTTGTCGATTGATCAGGAGACTATTTCGGGTTGCTGACGTAGGTTAGGAATGCTGTATGCCGTTATCGGAATTTTATGAAGTGGCGTTACCTTGGTCACGGTCTATTGTGTACTATTGTAATTTTCAATTTTAAATAATTATTTTACGCACTGCGTTTTTTACACATTTTATGTATTGCACATGTATATTTCTGTTTTGCGAAAATTCAGTTTTAATTTGTGCCTTTTTCGACGTCGGGGTCACAATTGTTGTGGTATGAAATAATTACAACTTATTCTTACCACTAACAAGAACTTTATTTTACAAACTACAAAAATTATCCTTAAATGATTTTAAATACTAGTTCAGCAGTTCAATAATTTATTTCACTATGCTGATGTACACATCGTGTGACCAACGCCATAACTTACTTTCAACTGTCTCACTATCGGCCGTTCCTTCCGATACAGGTTACCCAATTTGTAGTGACGAGAAGAGGAATTGTTTCCGCGCTAAATTCAAATTAAGCGAGCGCGCGAAGTTTTGAATTTTTTTTATTTTAAAACGAGTCACTACAGATTCGTGGGCACTAAATAATTGTGATTTATAATGTCTTTATCCCTCATATAACTTTTCCACAATATATCCTTTCTATTCTTAAGACGCTTTAGTTTTTATTGCACCATGGTGGAGATGTTTTAGAGATCCGCACACGCTCGCGAAAACGTGAGAGGAAAATGGCTGTAATAATGTTTGTGGTAGTTTGACAGTTCTAACAAGCCGAATGGCATGGGAAGTAGAGCAAATTGCTTCAGCTTTTTGGTTTTCTTGCAGAAATAGTTTTGATTGTCAGTTTGCCGCCTCTTCTCTAGTTCAAGCTTGTGCATGCGGTACGTTCTTATTCTTCCATTTCAGATTTACATATGAACCTTTGTATTAAAAATTGACTAGTGGGTTAGTTAAAAATTTTCAAAAAGAAAGCATAAACACATTATAGAGACATCCTACTCATGTGACAGTTTTGACATAGCTCTTCTACTGTATGAATATACTGTGCTAATGGGTCCATTTTTATTAAAAATTCCTTGTCCGTAGATTTGGAAAACCAGTTTTACAATCACCTTCTTTTACCCACAAGACCATTTACTTTTAAAGCATTTATTTCTACCGGGAAACTGTATCGTCACTTGTTCAACTACATGTGTGTACATAAATTTACACCACTTACTCCTTCGCTCTTGAAGAAAATAAACAAATAGGTTATGTTATTCACTTTGATTTAGCGAAGCATTTAAAAATAAGCTTTCAACCAGAAATGGTTCAAACATATCTCACAGAGCCAATCTCGTGGAATTTTAAACGCTTACTTCAACAGATCACTTCTTCTTCTTCTTCTTCTTCTTCTTCTACTCTTGTTTATGATCCAGAGCTCTGGGCTCGACAAGGGAGCTGGAGTTCCTTCACAATGGCTTGACCCTATGGGGTATATCGCCAAAAAAGTGTGCCGTGACCGGCTAGTAGTTGATTGCCATGTCCGTCAACAGATCTCAGGAGGGTGCTCAGATATACGTCTACCATTTCATGGTAGAAAAGTTTGGAATACGTCACAATTTAGAGCTCAATTAGGGCTAATTTAATACCACATCCCCGAATTTAATGCCCTAGTGCTTTTTAAAAAATCCATGGATAATCCAACTTTATTAAAAGTTAGGACCACCACTACTGAGAATACGTTAAATAGTATTGTTAAAATAGTGTGCACTGTATAATATTTTAGAGCTGAGTTAGGGCTAATTTAATGCAACCTCCTTGAATTTATTGCCCTAGTACTTTTTAAAAACATCCATTGATAATCCAACTTTATTAAAAGTTAAGACCATCACTCACTACTGAAAATAGGTTAAATAGTATTGTTACAATAGTGTGCACTGTCTAATATTTTAGGGCTCAATTACGGCTAATTTAATGCCACTTCCGCGACTTTTAAGCATTAGTATTTAAAAAAAGAATCCAGGGATAATCCAACTTATTAAAAGTTAGGACCACCACTACTGACAATGGGTTAAGTATTATTGTCACAAATGTGTGTAGTGCATAATATTTTAGGGTACAATTAGGGTCACTTTAGTGCCACTTCCCCGAATTTAATGCTCTAGTACTTTTTAAATAAAATCCTTGGCTAATCCAACTTTATTAAAATTAAGACCACCACTACTGAGAATAGGTTAAATAATATTGTCACAATAGTGTGCACTGCATAATATTTTAGGGCTCAACTATGGCTAATTTAATGCCCTAGTACTTTTTCAGAAAATCCATGGATAATCCAACTTTATTAAAAGTTAGGACACCACCACTACTGAGAATAGGTTAAATAGTATTGTTACAAAGTCCATGGAAGATGCGAAGACAACGTACAATATAATGGTTGATTTCAGACATCGGCGCGGCGATGGTATACAACGCACCAGCTCAATTAGCGCGTACTGGATGTAACTGAGGCAATAATATAGACCTAATTGAACCCTAAAATACAAGGCACTCAATTGTGACAATATTATTTAACCTATTCTCAGAAGTGGTAGAATGGTAGGATTTTTCTTAAACTACTCTAGAGCTTCAAATTCGGGGAAGTGGTTTTAAATTGGCCCTAATTGAGCCCTAAAATATTATTTAGTGAACTCATTTGTGGCAATACTACTTAACCTATTGTCAGCAGTGGTGGTCTTAACTTTTAATAAAGTTGGATTATCCATTGATTTTTTTAAAAAGTACTAAAGCATTAAATTCGTGGAAGTAGCATTAAATTAGCCCTAATTAAGCGCTAAATTTTGACTGTGAGATCTAGTCTCGAGCGTAAGGGAGGGTGCCGGTTTTGTAAAGGATAACTCAGCTTTAGATTCAGTTCAAATATAAATTTTGATTCAAGTATTTAACCTAGATATCACAATTCATTTATTTACTTCAAACTTCAAATAATAACTCAAAACCTATTAAAATTATTAAAACTATTAAAACTATTAAAACATTCAACTAAAATTCAATTAAAATCCAATAACAACAATGATGACAAATTAAAAATCCAAAATAAAATTCAATATAAAATCGTGGTGCTTTGCCCACACTCTCTGTCTTTACTTCTGTTCCTGGAAAGAAGAAGAAGAAAGTTTTTATTTCTTCGGAATCAGATAGCGACAATTTTAGTTGTGTTAAGTCCCAATATGGGCTTAGCATAAAAAGGGGCAGGTGCCGGGTTTTAAATGATAAGACAGGATGTTTTTTTTCAAATAACAAAATATTCACTGTTTATTTCATCACAAAATATTCTTAACCTAAAAAATTCAATTCAATTAATTCACTTGTGTCTTTAGATTATATAACAAGGATTGGCTAACACGTACAATTCAAATGTCCAATCGTGTGTATGTTTTGTAACCTCCACTGGATATTATTTCTTAATCTGCAATAAAAGAAATAATTATTAATTTTTGATTAACCGAGGTTTGGCTGTTAGAATGAGCGTCAACGAACTGCTCATGTAGGTCAGGGCTGGGGTCAAACGAATCTCCCAGTAAGAATGCTGAAAAAATAAGATATTTTCAATACTAATAAATCTGGTTAGTAATCAGGGTGCAATACTTCCCTTAGTTTGGTTTAATCAAAGCTTAATGTGGCTTCAATACTGCCGATCTGCTTTGTCGCTTGGTCAAATCGCAAGTGATTTTCTATTCCCAATCGCTCACTATTTATAGGCAGAAACACAATGGGAATTGTGTCTGCCGGTAGCGTTGCCATGACGCCAGCGTCGTTTGTGAGATTTCATGTATTTGGTCCAAAAATGGCGTCATCGTGTGAATTTTTATGTGTTTGGTCCCAAAATGGCGTTATCATAATTTTAATCGGAATAATTGTCGCTGTGCTATGAGCTGCCATTTGATTATGTCAACTTGTTGGTGGCAGCTGATGTAAGTGTTTATTTTGATTTTTGATTTGTTTTGAATTTTGTTAGTGATTTGTTTTTTCTTTAATTTTAGGTGTTGGCGAAATGACTGTGGCGCGGGATTCGGATCTATTTGATGTGTAAGTATTGTCTTGTGGTAAAGTCTCAGATTGTTTAAATTTTTAAATGATCTGAGATTTTACCATTTGTTGATTTTTTTATAAATGCCAGTATTTGGATTTCTTTTTAGATTCTGCTGGTCACTTCGTGGGATTATTTTATACATCGCGGGAATTATTTATTGTAAGTGTTAGTTTATTAAGTAAATTTATCTTTTTAGTTTTTTGTTCCGAGACGGAACAAGTTGGAATTTCTGAGAAAGAGAGCGACGATGTAGTAGAATTAGACTTCAACTGAAACGTGCTGAAGCGTGTAAGCAGAGTTATACTTCTGTTACAGTGAGTGTTGAAACATTGAAACGTGTAGGCAGAATTATACTCCTGCTACAACGTGCTGGGGCGTGTAAACAGAATTAAACTTCTATTACAGCGAATGTTAAAACGTCTGCGCAGAACTATACTTCAATCGCAACGTCCTGGCGCGTGTAAGCAAAATTAAACTCCTGTTATACACGATTGGGGATCAAGTGTCAGATTTTTGGGAGTGTGGATTTTAATAGAATTAGAATTCTATATGAAGGATAGAGCAAAATTATACTTTTGCTCCTAGGATGGGATTCAGATTAGACTCTGATGGAGGATATTTTCAGATTAAACTCTGAAATTATAATATGCTGCAAAATTGGATGTTGGATATAAGTAGAATTATACTTCTACAATAATAGAATTAAACTTCTATATGAAGGAATAAACAAAATTATACTTTTGTTGAAAGGATAGGAAACAGATTAGACTCTGGTGGAGGATTCTTTCAGATTAGACTCTGAAAACCGAATGGTGATTTTGCTGCGGCTCGCCGCCTTTTTATAGCCGCCGTGAACAGCTATGTCCCAGCTTCATAATATGTTGCACTGGCAACGCTTGGTTCGATGGTCCAAATTTGATTGTGGCGACACCAGCTGTTTGACGTAATGTCATTAGATGACATTACAAAAATGTAAACATTTGGGGGGAAGTGGAATTTTAGGTAAGTTTGAGCTATTTTTATTTATTCTATATATTATTAATGTACTTTGTATTTAATTTCAGCTTAAAACTTATGTTGAACGGCTGTAGGCAGGATTGGGATGGGATTTGCGGTGGAATAATTAGATAAGTATATTGTGTTATATTGATTGGGAACATGATGCTTTGTGTTTCCTTTTTTATATATTTTTAGGACAATCTGATTTCATCGAGGGATATCATTTGATGGCGGAATTTCGACGAGGGATTCGTAAATATGTATGTGGACTGAACATTGACGTATTCAAAACTTTTCTACCATGAAATGGCGATCCCAACTTAATTGGGCGCGTTCACTGCCACCGAAATAGTGACTTTGTGTCGACTACGAGTCACTACCGAGCGTTCACTGCGCCAATTTTGACAGTAAACGACTACGCTTGACTGCGGCTATCGTTCACTCCGCACTTGGAATGTACCAAATAGTCGACTACATTCGACTACGCTCAGGAGGATAGTCGATCGTAGTTGGTTTGACAGAACTACACTACGACAACGACTACGCTACCAAAGTGGCAGTGAACGCGCCCATTGACGTCTAAGATATAATACTTCGACCAGTGAAATGCTTCAATGACAAAATAAGCGTTGGAGTATTTCTTAAGTAAAGGTGCTATGTTCAGCCACAATATTAACTTGTAAATTTGTAATTCTACTTAAATTGCTTTAATCTAACTAAATGTTTAAAATCAATTAAATCAAAATTGCTTCAAAGTCAAACCCATATAGTTGCTCATTGTTATCTTATAAATTTGCTATAATCACATCCGTATAATATGTAAAACATTGTCAGACACTTGCATTCTCGTCGTCGCATACTTTGGATCATTTGTATCAATTCTTCAATAAAGCAAGTCAATCTATCAGTAGCTGTTTTATTAGTAATTCCACGTGTGATTCCAAATTCTCAATCAGGTTAAAAAAGTTTAACCCAACATGTTATTTGTTTGCCGCATATTACTACACAAAAAACACATGTCCATTCCCAGGTTTTTGGTTAAATTTGCTAGACCTGATACCAGTTTTCGTTATAATGAGAAGGGAAGAACCCCGGGAGACTAGAAGTACAGAAGACGTTTTAGAAATTTCCCACTCACATCCATTAACAAATATGTAAGTCAATCGTTTTTGTATAATTAAGGAATTTCAAAAGCAAAAAGCAGGCTAACTAAGTTTGCGTTTATATTTAATTTCCTCATGAAATGACACAAAGGAGAGAACTGATTAAATACGAGGGAGATAGGTATGTAGGTCAACACACACGAGTTCAGTTCTAGGACCATGTATATGCATGTATATGCCGTAATGGAATGAAATATCATTGCAGAAACTAAATTTGATTACTTTTTGAACAGAGCAAATTCGGGAACTTTTTGATGTTCCTGCTACCTTTTATACTGTTTTAGAATTGCTTGAGAGTAAACTAACAAATTTAGCATTTCATAGCTGGAGTTCAGAAATGTATTTACTTTACAACAAAAACCTGTTCAACATAACGTGGTAGGTCGGATGAAAGTTGCAAAATTACAATGTTAATTTGAATGTAATAACATAACTACATAAATGTTAATTGCAAGAAAACAAAAATTATGAATAGCGAGGAGTTTCGAAAACTTGTCTAATTCTGTAATGGGGAGCCTTGTTTGTATGCATGTAATGTATATTTTTTAATGAACTTAATATGTACTGTGTTGTATATGAATTTAGTAATACCATCAGGAGCGATTGAAGTTGGTAAGTCCATTTAAAATGTTAACTCTACATAGGTCGGAAAGAAATATGTATAGCGTTTGATTAGCTTAATGCTTAAAGTTTGGGTTTACCCGACTAGTCACGAAACTTTTGTGTGCATGGCTTTTTCTGGAATGCAAGGATTCGGGAGTGTTTTTCACTATGCTATGTTGGAACTATATATGTATTTAGTAGATTATTGCTTTCGTACTCGGCATGCTAGTGCGGTTAAGATGACTTGGCCTATATTTGGTGCAACAGTTTTGCGTCAAAGATTGTTTATTTATTGTGCTTATCGTGCTATGTGAGCTAACTCAGCTTACATAGGGTTTAAATTCGGCGACTGCTTTAATTTTAATAGGGGCACAACTGTGATCGCCGGGCTGTATTTATGCATTTTGTTGAAAAACTTCTGTCTTTTTAATAACTTTCTATCAACTTACAGACCCCTGAATAACAAACTTTGTTTCTGAGTTTATAAACGCTCGAGCATCTGAGAGTACCGTGAGTGATGATAGAGTTTTAGGGTAGAAAATGTGGACGGATTTACATGGCGTTTTTTGATTTAGAATGAGTGAATGGACACCTTTCCGAAGGTGTAAAATTTTCTTTCATTTCGGGAGGTCTTACGGTGGAGGTGGTAACTACCACCCTTTAAGAGTGTCGTGTAACGAAAGAGTTTTAAGGTAGTAAACGTGGATGGATTTACATAGGGGATTTTTGATTTAGAATGAGTGAATGCAGATCTTCCGTGGGGATAAAATTTTCTTATGTGTTGTAGAGTGGTGGTAACTACCAAATTTGGGGATGTGCAATTTGGACCTGTGTGATATGTGCCGAGAGTAATGCTCCTAGAGTCGAGATTCATTATTCCAGTTTCGAGAGACGACAATCGAGAGTTGAGTTTGGAGAGTCGAGAGCCGAGGTCCGTGAATCGAGAATCGAGGGTCGAGCTTCGGGAGTAGATATTTGAGACTATAGTTTCGAGAGTTGCGGAAGTCGAGTTTTGAGAGTCGAGATTCCAAAGTCCTGAGTAGAGGTACGACAGCCGGGTTTCGAGAGTGGAGAGTCGAGAGAGCGTACAGAATTTGCGACTAAAAAGTAGCACATAAAATATATTAAAAAGCTTTTAAAATAAATTAGTTTTGCAATTAAAAGGGACTAAAAAGTAAGAAATATTGTTTTTTTTCTTTTGTCAGTCATAAACACAGGAGTAGCTTCATTTCAATAAGAAATGCTATAAGTCCGATTAAATAGGTAAAGTTTGGGCACCCATAACTATAATCAGAATTGTCTAACTGCAACTCATGCCGAAATTTTTAAGAGTTAATCGGAGTTCTAGGATTTCTTAATTGCAATGAAGCTTTTCTTGTGTGTTTTTTTTTTTTTTTGTATATTATTCCGAGCTCAGGGGATACCTTGTGATGCAAAGCACAAAATAGCAGAAAGGAGATAGGGAAAGGATTAGGCGATATGAGGAGAGTGGCGGAGGTGCCGATGTATGTCGCCCTTAAACTTCCGCAGATTGTATGCAGATTGTAACAGAAGGTGGTAAACATTCGCAGTGTTCGGGTTAAAAACCATCACGGAATTTTACTATGCGGCCGAAATTAATTTGAAGGAGAAAATGATGTGCGCGGTTTGCAGAGCGAGTATTGTGTGCAGGAATCATTCTGCATGGGATTAGACTAGATCTATCATCAGAACATTGACCATGCATGTACCCATAAAGGAGCGAACGGCATCCAACATTACGGCGGTGCTCAAGTTGTTGCCAAATCGCCAATTGCTTAAAGGGTCTCTTTTGGAATGAAGCTGAGGCTGTGAAACTAGCCCCAGCCCGTATATGGGAATTTTGTTCCATTCTAGGTCTAATGTAGTACTTGTAGAGGAGCGCTAGATTTGATGGGCTGAAATATTTCTTACACCTATTCAGAAATCCAAGACATTTCCATGTTTCTTTGGCAATAGAGAAGATGTGATCTGTCCAGTTTAACTTACTGGAAATATTAGTGCCAAGAATGCTTACTGACGGTGATTCAGAAATGGGACAAGTTAAGTTATCCTATTTTTTTTAATGAAATGAGGCAGCTTTGGGTATTAGATGCATTGACGCGATTCGCTTTGCCCTAACCGACGATAGTTTTCAGATCGTTATTCAATGATCTAATTATACAATCTCGTTTAACACATGCTGCTTTCCACCTGGAGTCCACAGGAGTGACAAAGAAGGAAGAGAAATGAATAAAATTATGGATGGGATTGAAAGTAAGGGAAAGCAGATCATTAATGAAAATTAAAAAGCGAGTTGAAGGAATAGAAAAAGGCTTGAGGCACACCGGCATTTATGGAATAAGGTTCAGATGTAACGCCATTCAATACAACACGTATTTGACGACTTAATAAGAAGCTTTTAATCCATAACAGAAAAGGAGGGGAGAGACCAGCTGCTAGCTCTGAGATAAGCTGAAAGGGCTGGATGAAAGACTCTATCATGTGCCTTTGAAATATCTAGCGCAACGATTCTGACTTCACCAAAATTGTGAAGAACGTTCTGTCAGAAGAGCCAGGATTTCTCCGGAGGAGCATACAGCTCGGAAGCCATATTGGCGATCGTTGGTGAGATGATTAGTTTCTAGATACTTCATTAATTTGGAGTTAATTATAAATTCAAAAAGCTTTGAAAAAATCGAAGTGATCGCAATTGGTCGATAATTCGATGGATCGCTACCCTGTCATTTCTTGGGAATAGCCTTAGCTTGAGCTAGTTTCCAAGCAGTGAGAATTTTTCCTGTCGAATAAGACAAGTAGAATAGTTTGCGCAGAGGTTTAGTCAAGGATGAGGCAGAGATTTTAATTATCAGGGGTGAAAAACCATCAGGACCTGCGCCTTTGGAGACGTTGAGCTTCTTAAGGACCCTGAACACATCTCTGGTATGGACGAGAATTTAAAGCGAATCTAGCAGCTAAAATAGTAGCTTTATCTAGGGAGTCAAAAATGACTTCACCATTATTAAGTAGTAAGATATGGAGGAACTGGTGGAGTTGGTCCTGATGGGTGTGACCAGAAGATTACAAAGTTTTGCAACCTTTGCGGCGTGCCAAGATTTTTTGTCTGATATTCTGGTCAAAAAGAAATTTTTGTCTCTGGATAATGGACTTACAGGCGTTCCGTGAATGCTTGTAGACTTATTTCAGTTCCGGACATGGATGCAATCGATAGGCGCGAAAAGCAGATTCTTTCAATTTTCTAGCTTGGCTGCACTTATCGTTAAATTAAGAGCATATGTATATGACTGCAAAAAAAAAAACATTTTTCACTTTTTAGTCCATATTATTTACAAATGTTATTTATTTTAAACGTTTTTTTTTTTAATATATTTTATTTTATTATAATTTGTTGCCCAATATTTGTATTTAATATGAGAATTAGTAATAGGTACTCGGAAAATCTTACTTACTGGTTCGCGTTGTATAGTCATTAACTTACCTTATTGATGCATATTTCAAGCACGTAAAAAAAAATATTAAATACAGCAGAAAATATTTTAATTGGTTTAAGACCAATAATATTATTACGAAATTTACTGTCCAGCTTTACCAAAGTTATATGAATTTGCTATTGTGGTCTACCGAGAGATAAATTTGTGAACATAAATGTTGCAATTGCTTAGGAGGAGCATTGTTGGAGCACGAAGTGTTGATAAAACGACTGGAAATGAATATCTGTAACAAAGTGTGAAACAAGGGCACGCTCAAGTAGACCAGCTGTCCTTTCGTCTGGCTGAGAGGGCTTCCACTGGAAGGCTATGGGGTGTATGTGCATTTCGTTAAGAATCTGCACCTTTCGTCAAGTAGAGCATGGTTTTCACAAGCGAAGTTACTGTACCAAGTAACCTCGTTTTCAGCCCCTCACCTCCTCCTGACATACTAACCGGTTTACTTGCCAGTACGGAAACGACTTCCAGCAGCCCTCCCTTTGTATACAAACCGAAACACTAATGTGTTAACATTTAACAAGTTCTAAGTCAGCTGATATTATTACAGACTACTTGAAAAAAAATGTGCCAGTTACAGAAAATAATCTCAACTTGAATATGTCTCAGGTTCAACTTCGATAAAAAGTTTAAGTGAGTGAAACTCATTTTCATACTGCTGCAAGTAATATGGTGGGAATGTCAAGAGTTGGTGAGCGGCTGAAAACGACGTTACTTGGGACAGTAACTTCGCTTGTGAAAACCAAGCTTAAGCGTTAGCTGGCTTTTCCCACGATCCGCACCGCGCGAGCACGGGTGTTGCGCGTCCGATCCATTCCGAGTCGTTAACTTTTAAGGCGCGGTGCGAGAGTGCAAGGGGTTGCCCGTGGTAGCCGGAGCGAGCGTGTCATTTCTTCAGAGAAATGCAGGAATAATAAAATTAGAAAATTATCTATCTGATCTGATCCGGTTCAATTTTATGTACATAAAAGATACAATGCGTGATCCACATCAAGATCTGGTTCAATTTTCATGATCCGAAAACTCCAGTTATTTTCTCAAAGCTAGGTGGCTTTTTAAATATATATGTTGGCTGCCATTTAATATAAAAATTAACTGTCAAGTAAATTTTAAAAATACACACCAAATAAAATGACAGAATATCAAAAGAAAAGGTCAGATTTTGAAATTTTTAACATTTACATATTTTTTTACGTAGCCCAAGAAGAAGCCAACATCATAAGGAAACAGTAGCTTTCTTACAAGCTTACTCCGCTAGTAACAAGGAGTTTAACGACACTCGGAAAAGAAAATATACGATGTCGAATGTGTTAGAGGATTTGATATCCCAAGGAGTACTAGTAAGTTTGAATTTGTTATTATTTTATGATTTCTACAAAATATAAGTAAATTATTATCTTCCAGAAACAACAAAAGTCGGTGGGCATGTTTATTGTAAAGCTAAAAAATTTGTTCAGAGTTTATAAAAGTTTGACTAATAAACAAAGTGGTGCGATCGCAATAAATTATGCAAATGAAGAGTCGCGAAATAAAATGGACCAAATCGTTGTTACAAAAATGAAAGAGAAGTATGAAGTATCAACGCCAAAAACGTCAAATCCAACAATTTTATTGTGTGATATAAGAGATGAGTGGGGTAAAGAGAAATTAGCTGAAGCTCTGAAGAGGCAAAATAATATTTCAGGGAACATGTAACACAAAACCGCGGGTTTTATAAAGCAGTAATTGAATTGGAAACTGAAGAATTTAAACAAATTATGGATTTGAAAAGAGTGACCTTAGGATGGGATCGTTGTGCAGTGTTTGAATATTTGTCGGTAAAAAGATGCTATAAATGCTGTGGTTTTAACCAAATAGCAAGTTATGCCACAGCGCTGTGATTTGTGCCAAATTTGGAGGCCACCACGACGCCAAACAATGCAAAATGAAGTTTATAAGTGTAATAATTGCGATAACGCGAATAAAAAGTTGAATTTTAATCTAAGCATAAATCACGACTGCCGCGATCAAAATTGTCCTTATTATGAAAAGCAGTTAAGGCTGAAAAGGAATATAACATCGTATTAGCTATTAAAGCAAATTAACATTGTGTATTTAAACATTTAGGGATTATTATCAAATTTAAAAGAAATGTCAACAATTGTTGCAGCAAATAAATTTCATATAATAATCTTGACTGAGACGCATATTACGGAACGCATTGAAGATGGTGAGATAAGCTTGGGAACTATTTTGTGGTGATATGCAATAGTAATTCAAGGCACACAGGTGGGGTTATTTTATATTTACATAATAATTTACAATTTCGTATTCTCGATGCTATGTGGAATCAAGTGACTATGGTGTCTGACTGTAAAAAAAAAAGTTTTATTAAATATTCAATAATAATTTTAGCTCTATACAAATCTCCAAGAGCACAAAATAGGCGCTTTGTGATAAAGTTATTGAATGGTTGAGTGACTTGAGTGAGTGCTCGGATGATTTCTTCGTTGTTGGATATTTTAATATTAACTACCTGGATTTAAATAACACAACAAAAAAAATCATGCGCTAATAACAAATTCAGAGGCAGATTGGCGTAATTACGGTGTTTTTCGAAATGTATATAAACGCAGATTGGAACAAACTAAAAATGAGTATGTGCAGAATAGATTAAATACCTGCTGCGATCAAAGTTCTATGTGGAAAACTTTGAAGAAGCTAATTTTAAATAAAGGGGAAGAAAGAATTGGAAGTATATACTTTAATACTAAGCTCGTTGCAAACGAGTTAGAAATCGCAAATAAATTCAACAAGTTTTTTATCAAGAGCGTAGAAGAAATTCAGGGGTGCATTCCACATATTTGTTTTGTTGATCAAATCACAGAGGTCAATACAGTATTTACTTTCAAATGTTTGCAATTGGAGGATTTGCGAAATATCATATGCAAAATGAACAATAAAAGAGACTACAAGCTTGGGAATGGAAAAATTATCTTGGATTCATTTTCAAAAATTACACCAACTTTGATTGCAATTAAGTATCAATAAATCATTGGCATCCGGTAAATTTCCAACACTGTGGGAAGAGTCTCTGATAACTGCAATAAGAAAAGTGAAAAATACAAATAATTGCGACAATTTTAGACCAATTAATTCGATGTAAACTGGATTAGTAGAGAAATGCGTCTATCCGCAATTGGAAAAGTATCTAGAAAAGAATAATATACTGATGAGTAACCAATCAGCCTTCCGAAAGAATAATTCACGTGAATCAGCAATAAACATGGTGTTGAATATATGGAAGGAGCAGATCGCGAATAAGCATAGTGTTGTAGCAGTTTTCTCTTGCATATGAAAAGAGCACACGCGACGGTGGACAGGGACATATTAATAAAGAAATTGTTCAAGTATGGTGTAAAAGGTAAAGAATTGCAGTGGTGCGAGGATTACTTGATGCGAGGATTACTGACTGCAGAGAAAAAAAGTTAATGCACAAGTTTCAGAACCTATAGAAGTCAAGCTAGGGGTCCCACAAGGGTCTATATTGGGACCTCTGTTATTTATAATATACATAAATGATATACAAACAGTTATAAAATATTGCAAACTAGCCTTATTCGCCGACGATGCCTTGTTATTTATTACATCTGGAGATATGGAAATGGCACTACAACTAATTCAAGAAAACTTAAATAACGTAAGTTCATGGAAACCGCTTAAAGCTAAACATAGAAAAAAGTGATAGCATATGCTTCAATGTAGATATAGATGCTAAATTGAAGATTGGCAGTATGGAGATAGAGCATGTAGAGCAAATGAAATATTTAGGAGTAATAATTAACGATAAATTGAAATTTGATGCACATGTTGTTTATATATGCAAGACAATTTCTAAAAAAATTTGTTTTATAAGAAATAGATTACCACTTTCCTGCACAATGAATATATACAGTACGATCATCAAGCCACATTTTGAATATTGTGAAACAGTCCCATTTTTATGTAACCAGACACAATTTACGCAGATGCAAAGCCTTCAAAACAAAACATTGCGAGTGATACTTCAGTGTAATAGATATGCCAGTGTAGAATATATGTTAAATACGCTAAAATGGTTAAGTGTTAGACAAAGATTATTTTTGAATGTGTTTATTTTTGTACTTAAAATTAAGAATGGTCTTGTTCCTACGTACTTGAATGCATGTATAAATTATGTACAGCTAAGACTTCCAAATTTTAGAAAGAGAAGCTTTTAATGGCTTTAAATAGTTTAATGCATTGTCAAATGAAGTTAGAAATATAAGGAATATACAATTATTTAAAAGAGCTATCATAGAACATATTAAACAAAGCTTTTAACCTGAATTATATGAACTTGTAGAAAATGTATATCAATAGAGTTAACGTTTCTAAATAAACAAATAATCTAATCTAATCTAAAGCATAAGCGAACGCACTCATCCCCCTGTTTTGTTCCTTTTGAAGAGATAATGGTCGAAATTTTTGGAGATAAGTCGATAATAAGTAACGCTCATACAATAAATTAACATGGGGAAAGAGTAGACCCCTTTCCTTAGAGAGCTCTGCAGCAAATGTATCGTTGGACTTGGAGGAGGAAATCGTCTTGGGTGGAGCACCTGCATAATTGTATCTAGCCATACAATCTCATGTACAGAGCCTAGAAATAAAAAGAATAATCGACTCGCCGCTCGACAAAAATATTTCAAGACCAAAATTAATTTGAAAAAATGATTGGCTCAGGAGAAAATTTTAATATTTAAGCAGTACACATCGGAAGCCAAATTGGGAAAAATGGACGAAGGTGAAAAAGCCAAAGAACAATCTTGCATTTAAATTTTTTTTTAAATAAACCTATTAATTTGTGTTCATGAGACTCTCGTTATTAATTCCTTAATTATCTATTGCCTTCGTCACTTACCGCCACCTGGTGTTGTTAACGCACTGGATTCCTCACCAAAATTACTAAGCAAGGCATAATCCACGGCTTCGGCATCATGTACAATGATGCAAATATTATGTAGAAGACACATACAATAATATTCACAATCATATTTAATGAAGTGTGCTCTGTAAAATGAAAAAGTCTTCTAAAGCAAATTTTTAAAAGATCAAAAGCGTGATCCACGATTACACTTGCAGATAAATGCAATTTATTAAACTGACGATGAGTGGTATTACCCAAGTATCTAGTATCTTTAAATGGTGGAATTAGCCAATTCAAGTAATGACATATAGTGGAGTTTAGGTACCACAAAGTTATAGCCTGACTCCAGTATTCACTAGTAGCCGTGACAAGACTCAGAGAGAAGTGTGTCGTGATTAGCTGTAGCGGAAGTCTTCGTTATTTCATAATTATCTGGAGGCAACAAGTTGATGTTGAAGTACGGTTGTAGTGTAATTGGACTACACTGCGATATCTTGAGGTAGTTCCCCAAACGTGCATGAGTACAAAAGTGGGTTCAAGAGGTCTTGCTGTTCTCCCACAGCTAATGTCAATTCGACTGATTGACAACTACAAATAGACTGCGTTCGCAAAATACAGTTTAATGAAATCTGTCAATTCCTATAATTGACTTTCGAAAGAAAACTGCAATTGCAAACGAGAATCCACGTATACTGAAAGAAAATATTCCGGTGGAGTGTAGCGGTTAAATAAAAAAGGATAATTTGTCACTCTATTATTCAATTAATTGTTTATTGCCACAAAATACTAATAACTAAACAAAATGTTAAGTTTATGAGAAATGAATTACTTGCAAAATTCTATCACTATGACAAATTATTTCCCTCAACTTAGACGTACAAGCTTGGAAACTTCACTTAAAATTCACTGATTCACTGTATGTTTTATGTATTTAGTAATTAAAGAAAATTCAAATGTACAAAGAAATTATATTTTTACTCGAATCTATCTCTTTCTTTTCAATAATAATAACTCAAAAAAAAATTATGCTACTTCACAATTGCATATCTAAATAAGATTTTCTTTCTGATTCTTAACTAGTTTACTAGTAGCTGAAAGAAATTAATTATTAGAACTCAAGGTAGATCCAATTTCTGAATTATTATGTTGTGCAAAAACTGACCAAATGGCATATGTTTCACACGATAAATAATTATTAGAAATGTCGATTTACTTGAGTAAATTAGTTAAAATGGCTGAAAGAACAAGATTAAGAATAAAAATTTCAATCGTTCTTGTTAAATTCATACATGTGTGTATAACCAACACCTGGCATGCAAACACAATGAAATTTAACCCAAATTGAAAATAATAACTAATATGCAAATTTACCTTTAATTTAATTTAAATTTGTCACTATTAAATTTATCCAATAAATTCACTTGAACTCTTGCTGATGCTGCTTTTCCTTGAACAAACTTTGACAATTCGATTATTGAAAAAAAATTACTAAATTTTTTGCTGAACTTTCTATTTCCTTTTTTCCTGATGACGATGTGAACTGGTGAACTGTTTGAACTATTTGCAAATTGTGGGAGGAATGCTATTGCATGTTCTCGCACTTTGACAACTTTGAAAATAAGAAGACAAAATGAAGAATGAACCCCCTTTTTATAGAGAATTTCGTTCCGATTTCATATCCATAAAAATGAATTATGCGAATTTTAGGCTTAATTTGACTATAATGTGTAAATTTGGTATAGTCATTTGATGTCAAATTACAAATTGCATTTTTTGACATCTTTCCCATAGAAATCCCTTTTAATTTCACGTAATTATGATAAGTTTTCCGAATCTGTGCTATAACTTATCGATACGCCATCTTTTAGTTCGATTTACAAAATTCCTCTCATAATTCATTTTCGTTCATCTTTATTCGTGTCCCTTTCACACCTTTGTGTCTCTTTCGCACTTATTGGTGCAAAGGTAAATTCGAAAATTCGCGATTATCCCGCAATCCGTGAAAAATTACGCGACGCGAACGCGCCCATTCGATTCTGCGTCTCTTTTTACCCCGGGGTGACATTTCAAACGTCGCGAAAATATGGAGTTCGCCGGTCTATTTATATTCGTGAAATGTCACCGCGCGCGAGTTATAATATTGTTAAATTTGTAGTGAATTATGTGTGTTGTGCTAATTAGAAGTATTCAACGTGGGATTTATACATTAATGCAGGTATTTATACGTTTTTTTATTAATCCCTTTTCGTGGTGTTACGTAAAATTGCAACTTTTCCTCATACTGTATATACCTGTCAAGATGAGTTTATTTTACAAATTCTCATCTTAGGTATCTACAAATGTGTTGAAAAGTTATTTTTTTGTGTTTTATTACATATATATTTTATGTTTTGAAGTGTTTTCTGCTGAGAAAACATGAAATATATATGTTTAGGCATTGTTATTGTTTGTGTGCCTTATGTGGTGGCTTACCTACCACCATACAAACAGAATGTTGTTGTGGTTTTTTGTATGTTTGTTTACAAATACAAAAAAAACTAATTCGTAGATAATTAATTTCTTTATTTTTATTTAGTTCAATTTTTTAATTCATTTTTGTTTATTTCAGGTCGTCGAGGGACCTTTGCACCTGTTGACACGCCAGGTGCTGGTAAGATTTTTTGGTTTATTTTATTTTGATTTTTCTTTTCTTTTTAGGTTGGTCGAACACTTGCTTATGATGGTACTGCGAGTATCGTTACCCGCTGTATAACAGCAGGTTAAGAGGATCTTGATGGAGTGAGTATGACGAGTGTCGTACTGCTCTCTTGTTCAAAATGATACGCCCGCTGTATAACAGCAGGTTAAGCGGATCTTGATGGAGTGAGTATGACCAGTGTCGTACTGCTGTCTTGTTCAAAATGATACGCCTAAAAGAAAAACTATGATATTCACAAAAAGGCGTAAATGACCAGTCGACCCTATGTCAAACTGGTCAAGCCAAAACACTGCTACCATGGCGGTAGATCTAATCAACCTCGATAGCCAGGTACAAGTTATCGTGGACTTCGGCCAATATTCCTCGCTAGCAAGCAGTTAAGAAAAGCGCTACTAGCGTCGACGTTTGAGAACAGCTACCACAATGGCAAGGATGAAAAGGAACATCGACACTGACGTCGTCGGCTGGTCCAGCTAGATCATCAACCTCTAACGTCGTGATAGGTTGACGCAATCCTGTTATGACGTTGTTGGGTATTTCTGGCTTCTTTAGATAATCTTCGCAAATATCAGTTAACTTCAGCGTTGTAGGTTTGGCCTGTGCGACCAGTCTATAACATTGTTAGCTGCGATATTGAAGAAGCTCACCAAGAATCCAGTCTGTCGTAAAAGGAAGAGTATATAAAGAATAAAATGCGAGGGGCCGCTAATGGAGCGAGCATAAGCATAGCTCTCCAGTCTTGTAGAGTAAAGTTGAAAGTCTCTTGTTGCTGGGTTTGAATTTTTATACTTTTATTTTAGTTTATTAATTCAGAAAAAATTAGATATTACGTTATAATATTTAAACTTATTAATAACAACTTTATCGCGATAAGTCTCACATCAGAATGAATTTTCTTATATTTTATTAATTTTAATTTTCGTTGTCAATAAACGCCTACCTAAGTACAACTTTCCGCGCTTACCAAAGTATTAATAGGCGAAAATATAGAAAAAAAAATTGCCCGATTTACTGGTGGCTGGTCACACGTTCAGAAAGAAAATGATGAAGACGCACAGACGCGTCGCCACAGATATACCGAGTCACCTAGCAGGAATATATTGCACGGAAATGTTTCCCTTTCATTTTGTAGGGATCTTTCGTACAAAGCCGACCTTCGAAGTACTGGAGTGTCGTGAAGACTAGCTGGCTCACCGCAGAAAATGTCAATAAATTTCTTTTCGTCGTTGACAACACCTTGAGGACAAAGGCTGTAATACCGATTTCTGTTGAAATAACTCTCCTTAGTTAAAACGGGGGCTTTGATTTGTGAGCCATCAATGCAACCTAAGACTCCAGGTATATTCTTTGTTCTTTCAAATATGATGGCATTTTTCGCAGCAAATCGCTCTAAAAGGGTGTTACGAGATTAGAAATATTACAGCCAAAATATTTCAAAAATATACGTATATATGTATTTAACCTACTAAAACTACTGCAGTTATACGAGTTAATCTAAAATGAGTTTTGAAAACGATGTCGCTGTAATTTTGTATTGTTCTTGCAAATCTTGAATTTTCTCATGTGTCTCACGGTGTTTCGTAAGATGATGACGATGAGGACGACATTGACAAGTCTTTCATCTATGCGTTTCTCGCTTGATGTAGCAAGGTAGAAAGTAACTGCAGCAAAATTCATTAATTAGACCATATGTAATAGAATTTTTTTGTTAAATATAACTTCTATAAAGTTTTCCTACCTCCAACAAAATTTCTTTATCTAATGCAGCCTGCAGCCATATTTATAATTTCTTTACTCAAAATGTACTGCCTTAAAAAATTTCAGTTATAATCTAATCTAAAACTATTTTAACTTAACCTTTTTCGAATCCCCACGGCATGGCACACTTGTGCCACTTTGTGGTTATTCACGCATTTCCAAAAATTTCTGAGAATAATTTTTACTTATGATTGTTCTATGCAAGATTATTATGACGTAGCGTGTTTTAAAGTCAATTCAAAAGGCTTTGCGAAAGCTAACATCAGTTAATTACATATATATGTAGGCTTATAAGCTTGATCTTTTTTCTGAAAATTTATTAGTGAGATACAGTTCAGTGAAAAATTTTTAATTTGCAATATAGTGTCGGGTATTTTTCACGAAGAAGAATTTGGTAGAAGTGATATGGCTGAAGAAGAAATATCACGTGTTGAATTTAGGATGTATGCATTTATTTTGTTCTTTATAGGAATATGTTGTAATTTTTCCGTTCGTTGGATGTCTTACAATCAACGAAAAACTTATTTAAAAGAATTATTAGGCGAAGAGGATAGCTCACAAGATTTATCACATAATAATATCGACAAAGAAAACGGTGAATGATGAAACTTGGGTTGAAGAGAAATCAGATATTGAAGACGTCCATAGGAACACAAGTCTTCAAATAGAATTGAAGATTAGACGATAAGGATAGCGATAATTACTACGAAGATATTGGTATGTGTCCTGAAGGACAATCTGATAAAGATATCTTTTGCGCTAAAGACAACACCATATGGTATCGCAATCCTTCCATGTGTCAAACATTGCGTCACAATATTCTACGACAACGAGCTAACCCAGCAAGATCGACTCATACTCTTTCTGTTCTTGACACATTCAAATACTTTTCGATGATGCAATTTGCAACATATTTTAAAAGAAACAAATCGAAAGCAAAGAGTGTATATTCCAAATGGAATTTCGAAAACCTGGAAAACCCAGAGGGTGGAAACCGCTAACTCAATAGAAGTTTGAAGAATTTTTAGAAATACTAATAACGGCTGGCGTTCGAAATTTCACATCAGAGGATGTGAAAAAAATGTGGGAATAAGATGCTGGGACATTTCCAGATTTCTTCGTTTGGATAATCCGTCAACGGGGAATGAACGATTGGAAACTGATAAAGCAGCACCAATTTCAGAATAACTTTTAATATTATACGTGGGTGTCCAATCCATTTTGCTCTATCATAATTATTTCGAGGAGTTAGATTTCATCTAGGGTATAAAAAGACATCAAAGTAAAAAAAATGGTTAGAAAACCCGAAATTTTTACTTCAGACCACCAGATCTCCGGAGAGAAGACGAGTACGGGTCTGACTGGAAAGTCCTTGGAGAGGCCATGAAGTTCTGAATTCAAAAGCTGTTGACAGTGACCAAATATTCTCTACTTTTTAAGATACAGAGTGTTTCGTAAAAGACAAGCATAATTTTTTAATCATCCTTTATATCCTAAACGCTTGATGTGGATCCCTCCTTCTATAAAATATTTTGTTCGTCTAGGTGAGTACTATCACCAACTGCTCTACGGACCTCCTAGACGGAAACACCCTGTATATGAGTGCAATATTTTACTAGTCTGCATTAAATTTCCACTTCTGTGGAGAGAAATACAGACGATTTTAGAAAAACATCATCCAAATTAAAACGATTTTTTACCTTTATAATATACATATAATAGGTGCGTTAAGCTATATTGAAATCAGTTGACTAGTCTCATTATTCAATTTTTTCTCCAATCTAAACAATAAATTATGGCGAAATTGCTTATCATTTCAAACTTTTGTAATCTGCATTGAATATAATTAAGTGACAGACCTTGGAATGGAAGTGAACAAGCTGTAAATTGGTATAAACCATTGTTTGGCATTCTAAAGACTGGGTAAAAAGTCTCATGTAATCTCGTGTCTGCGTCACCAGATATTCAATGTCAAACGTCGCGAAAATCGAGATTTTCAATTATTTAGTTTTCTATGGAAAATATAGATTATAAATTACATTCAATTTTAATTTCAAGCATTTTTTTGTATCTACAACCGTTTTCCAGGTACAGCTCGGAGAGAGCAAGCGGCCATCCGTATACACGCGTATATAGTGTATAACGCTATGTGAACGCGGGGCCAAGAATTTAATTTTTATTTATTTATTATTAAGACCAGATACAAAATAGCATATTTAAAATTCTTGTTCATCGTCGTCTTCGGCATGCGGTTGCCCAAAGTCAATGCCGACATCATTAACATCGTCCTCGATATCCGTACAGTTGTTTCGCCAAGTTTCGCTGGCCACAAACTGTTTAACATAGTACCCGTAGTTTTCTACATTCAGTATTTACGCCACAGCCTTTCTTGCAATTGCGAAAAATCATATTCAACAATTTTTCCGGAGCTGGTGTCAATAATGTCGTTATCGGCTGTACAAGATCATTCTGTAAAAATCCATCCCCAATCCTCAATGGCTGTTTCGATGATTAGGACATCAGCATCATCTCTGGCTTCTTTTGTAGTAATGTTTGTAGTTTTTAGTTGCTCAATAAGCATTTCAAACAAATTTTGTTGATTGCATTTGTAGGATAAAGCAGCGGATCATCTCAGTGTTTTTACTATAGTCTGAGTATTCGTCGAATACAACAATAACATTCGAACCAAAATGATTTTTCATATAGTTGACATATTTATTGAGGATGACAGAGAAAGTATCATTTTTGTTCCATACAACGCGACAATTATAGACATATTCAATTTATAAGAACAACGAGGCTTATCTGACCGCTGCAGTTATTTTCTAAGAATTTTTTACTGAAATCAGAACTATCCGGAAGGCCAGAAAAGAATGGTACCAACATCATAATTCTGCTTTAAGGAAGACTATTTAAAATTAAGGCAACAGGTAATTTTTTAGAAGTATTTATTCCCATGATACTAGTAGAAAATTGCTGACGGAACATCAACCCGTTATTGGGGTGGGTGAATCTGAATAACAAGAAGTTTTCCGACCGGGTAATCAACATAAAAAGTTCATTTACCGCATGAATTATTTTACACTGAATAATTCATGCAAAGGACGTTTCCAGGTAATTCTTTTTTTTGTCATAATCTCCTTTTCTACCCTTTTCAGAGCATGAAACTTTCCATCCAATTCAAGAGATTTTCCTTTTCTTCAATTCTGTATATTCGTTACTGGCACAAAACTTTATCAAAAATATATCTACTCGAACGTAAAAAGAATCTTCCGTCCTGTCAAGACTCCTTTTTCAGATCTCATTACGTTTAAGAATTTGGTAGAAATTGTCCATTATTACTTATGGCCTCGTATCGCCCCTATCATTTGCTGTTATGATTTCGCAATTTCTACCATCTTGTCAAATAGGGTGAGGTTAAATGGAACAAAGGAAGTCTCTATGGCGGACTTTTATGAATTATATTGTTATATAATATAAGTTCTCAAACCATAATAATAACATACAAAATTATGTATGTCATATATTTATATGAATTAATATCAATAACTCCGCTTGCAGAAGCTACAAGTGTGTGTCCTTCTCCAGTATACGTATACATAAAAAATGAAACATTTATTTCCCTTAATGTAATAAATTCTTCAATACGTTCTTTATTTTCTGAACGTTGGTACATTAAGATTTACAACTAAAATTTTTCGGCACCCAATTACCATAATTCAATTACAATAAATTAGCTGGAGGTATTATTTCAGTACAAAATTTAGCTGGTCTGAGATTTGCATGTGTTCTTTCAGCGACGAAGTTCTTCAAATAATAATAACTGCTGCTATTAGTAGAATATGGTTTTCAGAGCGTAGCAGTGATTAGTTTTCCTAAAATGCATTTTGAATTTTTGTTGTTTTCATAGAGACATATTTAAAGGTAAGAACAATTTAATTTATTGCCTCCTTCTACAAACAGTTTGTGTACTAGAATTTAAAATGAAAATTACTGAACGGCACTTGCACGGGCTAATTAAAACTGAAAGGAAGGATTCGTAGAGAGGTTAAGATTGATCAATGAAAACTCTATTATAGACGAAATACATGTTACGGTTCACGATAATTTACATCGTATGTCAAAAATCACTGAGTTTTGGAAATATCGAGGATTATTAACCCTTAAGTAGGCGCATGGGGTCAGAGCAATTTTAGTCGCCAAAAGAATGTAGAACGCATTCTCTCTCGAGCTTGTGTCTTTATAGCTTTTCATCTTAGAACACTATTTTGAAAATCGTCGTACTCGGGCTGCTGCAGTACGCATTTATAGTGAAATGTGACCCGATGCGTCCAATTACGTAATATTTTTCGGGAGGTAAGTTTGGTTTTGTATATTTTTTGAAATTTCGAGATATTCGGATGAGGTTTAGCAAAAAAAAAATAAAACGTATATTGAAATTGTAGTTCTGAGTGAATAGTGTAGCTTTTCTACTCCACTCCGAATAGTGCTTCCTATTTGTTTAGTTATCTATAAGGACTGCCAAGAAGTTCCTTAGTATGTAATGTAAAATAATTGTTATTTTATTATTGTGTTAACTTAAAGAGAAGTTATTTGTTTCTCAGTTTTTGTTAAAGCAATACGATTTAGTTATCGAAATGCACTGTTTTTATTTTTGAATATTTTGTGGTTTTCTTACATTTCTAGAAAGTAACTGGGATCACTGCTGACCTCATACGCGCACTTGTGCAATATTGCTAGTGGCCCTATTTAAGGGCTAAGAAATAAACAATTCAAGCCGAAAAAATAACGAGTTCGAAAATCTAAGAAAACAACTAAAAGACTGGTATGTAAGGTGTGGTTCTCCGCGGGAGCGCATGAAAGCACTGCTGATAATACATAAATAGAAGGATTTAGTTATCTGAAAAAGTAAGAGAACTTTGTTAAAAAAATACTCATATTCTGCCAAGAATAGTGGTACTCGGCAAGTACTTTTACTTCGGATTAATGAAGAAAAACTGAAATATAAACAGCTTTGCGTGCCACACATTAGATGACGAGGAATTTGGGTATTTAGGTACTACGTTATCCACCATACACTTACCACCTTTGTATGGAGCGTGATAACACCAAGCTGCACGTAGCTTATATAAAATGGTAAAATAGCTAGTTTTGCGCGAGAGTAAAAGGATCTTTCTCCATTATTTGGCAATTTCACATATCATCAGATTCCTACTGCCCAGATCAAACATCAATGGCCACAACTCAAATGCTGAGCTTGGACCAGTACCTAATAAAAAGTTTTACCTTTACACATTGGTAGATGGCCCGTACTTTTTGAAAAAAAAGATCTTTGCAAGATGCCAGTGTTACCCGAGCCGAGCGGTTAGTTGCTACTAGTATCTATCACTATAGTGTTTAAGCAGAATACACACATATGCAGCATTACCTTAGCCTACTGTCAAAACCCTCGAGAATGCTTGCCAAGCCATGAAACAGAAATCTATGTGTGCGTTCGAAGTCCGTTTTCTAAAATGTTTTATATTGATACTAATGGAAAAGTGCTAAACATTGGTTTTGTATATGCTATACAGCCTAAACTACTATCCAGACAGGAAAATAGTCTTCTAGTAATTTACAGCTTAATTCTTGACCTTCCTAAAGGCTACACTTACTATATACCTTACTTAACAAAATAATTAAATAGCTTTGATTAGAAAGTAACCTTACTATTTTACGCTCAATACATCTCAGCTGAGTGATACTTGCATGTGTGTCTATGCAGCCGGAGTCTGAATCTGTAGGCAGTTACATTCGATATCATCAGCCCACGACATCCCACGACGACACAGCGACATTACAATGATTACTCAGCTGAGAAGTTTTGTTTGAGAAATCGTAGTCATTTGGTTAAGATAAATTTCTTTAAATAATTTTGTTGGGAAAGGTATGAAAATTTTATTACGGTATGGAAGGTAAGAAAGCAAGCTTAAGATTATCACAACACAATTTTTCTGTATGAATAGTAGTTTAAAGCGGAGGAGCCATTCAAATAAAACTTTTGTCAGTTTTACATAAGAACAGTGCAAATATTGTAGAATGTAAGGACTCCGATGGGCCTCGCATGTGGTGGGAGGGAGTCTGTTTCATGGCTTGTGAAGTAGTCTCGAGGGTTTTGCTACTGTACATCACAGAATGCAGTAAGCCGGCTGATTTCCACCACACACTTACAGGTCGCTTGCATATCCAGGCCTACGGTCCAACGAAATTGATAAGTAACTGACAGTGTGCGTTGCAACATCGTCGTCCGTGGCCGTAGTCTGGAACTTTTGTTTCCGTAAATATTTTGGCCGCAATCCAGGAAATAAAAATTTAAAAAATGGCCAAAACGGAAAATTTTATTACCGGCTTTATTAATATTTGTCGAAATAATAATGTGTTATAGCGAATCAAATCAAAATTCAGTAATCCTTTAGAATTATAAATGCATTTACATGTCTCCGGTATAATGGTTCAAAGATTGCTGCAATATAAGCGTCGAGAAAGAGCTAGAACAAAATGAATTGAACACCCACCCCTAATATTATAAGTTATTTTGATTTTTTCATGTCTGTCTCTCCGTCCGTTCGTCTGTCCATTTGTGCGCACGATAACTGCGGAACGCATGTACTTAGAAAGCTGACATTTTACTCAGGGGCTTTAAAAAAATACAAAGTTCGAAAATGGACAAATCGGGTATCTCTTCGTCGGGTTGACATACAACAATTTCGTCTTTCACTATATCTTTGGACACTTTCTAATAACGCGTCAACGTAGAGAGGAGAAAGGTAATATACACTTCGTTTACAAAAATAGTAGATATGGTTTCAGAAATGGGCAACCCCTTCTTGGTTGTCATATAAAGATTGAGGGTTCTTACGTATACTGTGAATACAGTCAGTTCTTCTGTTTTTGTAGTACTGACAACTATTTCAGAATACGAAATTCTGGGAATATATCAACAAAATCACTTCAAAACTCAAACTTGCATAGATAGCTGACCACCAATACGAAATTACATACGGATGTTCAACTATGGTATTACTTATAATTGGTTTTATAACAATTAAAGCTTTTTATACTGTTCGCCCCAATCACAATGCTTGGTGCGGAAGATTTTCTTTACAGGTGGACTGTATGATTTTTTAATAAATCGACTTGCTGATCTGTGTATCTACTCGTACATTTCCCTTAGACTTAGTTTCTGCGCCACGAAACTAATGATCAGATAATTGAATGAGCTGGGTTCCAACACCAAGGAAAACAACAACTTTCAATTTAATAACGACAAATTTATTCGATCTGATTAGCACAAAGAACTGATTAAGAATGCCGTTTACTCAAGTACAATAAATTCTTGACCGACAAAATTCTGTTATATAAAACCGAAGTAATTACAGCTGTTATATGTATATAAAGCAAAGCAAATAGAAAATGAATATTTACATTGGTACAGGGTGACTCTACTTTTTACAATAAGTTTGAATAATGTTAAAGTGTTTTGATGAGCCGGAACATCCTCCCGCCGTTAGGAAATTGGTTTCCTAACTAACTGGTAGCTTAACAATTTGATTTATTGCTCTCTTGAATACTCCTCGGCCTGTCCGGACTGAGACTACACGAACTAAGTTATCTTGACCTGGGAAAACTTGAACCACTCGAGCTATTGGCCAACTAGTTGGGGGCACGTTTGCTTCCTTCAAAATAACTATGTCGCCTTCTTGCAGGGATGGTTGCTTCGTTGTCCATTTATAACGTTCTTAAAGCGCCGTGAGGTAGTCAAGACGCCAACGCTTCCAGAATCCTTGCTTCATTGCTTGGATGAGCTGCCATCGTTAAGGATAGGACACCCTTTCTTCGTCTAAATTCTTTTCTGGTAGAGAGGCTGGAGCTTCTGCTATAAGGAAGTGGCCTGGTGTGATGATGGTAAGGTCGTCATGCTCGGAAGATGTGACACACAAAGGGCGGGAATTTAAAATGGCTTCCACTTGAGTCAGCAACGTTGTCATCTCTTCAAAACCCAAACGAGTGTCACCGACTACTCGCCGTAAATGCCACTTCACTCAACCAACTGCCGCCTCCCAAAGTCCGCCGAAATGGGGTGCACTAGGAGGAATGAAGTGCCAAGTTATGTTATGCTGTGAGAGAAAAGGAGCAATTAGTGAATCAGTTTGACAAGATAAGATTAGTTTATGCAAGTCATTTAAATATTTTCTTGCTCCGACAAAGTTTGTGCCGTTATCAGTATAAACATCTTTAGGAATTCCACGGCGCGTTACAAAGCGACGAAATGCTTCACTGCTTAGACTTCTAACTAGCTCTAAATGTAATGCCCTTGTCGCTAAGCATATAAACAAAGCTATATATCTCTTGATTATTTTTGAGCCTCGCCCTGTCCGAGAGCTCATCATGATCGGGCCAGCATAGTCTATACCTGCTTGAGAGAAGGGTCTTGATGGTGTAACTCTCGCCCTTGGTAGACTTTCCATTAATTGAGATGTACGTGGGGGATTCTGTTTAAAACATTTAACACATCCCCGATAAATTTTACGGCAAAGGCTCCTGATGCCTGGAATCCAAATTTTTTGCCTGATTAGGCCTATAAGTAGAGATGGTCCTGGATGTAGGTATGTACGGTGTAAATCTAGTAATAGTAGGGCAGTTATGGCATGTGACTTGGGTAAGATTACTGGATGCTTTACATTGTAATCGCAGTTCGAATTATGAAGCCTGCCTCCAACTCTCAGAAGATTCTTGTCATCAAGAAATGGATTTAGTTTTATTAATGGACTGTTTCGATGAATAGACTCCATTGATTTTAACTTGTTGATTTCCTTAGAAAATGCTCTCTCCTGCATTAGTCTTATGCAGAGAATTTTTGCTTGATTAATCACCCTTGCTGTTAACAGGCACCGGATTCGATCCCTTGATGATATCCTTGCATTAGAAATGAATCTTAAACAGTAACCAATGACTCGCAGAAGCTTTTGGTACGATGAATATCTTGTAGAAAGTTCACAAAAGGTGTCATTGTCGATTTCTTGGAGATGTGATAAGATGTTCAGTTTTCGTTCTTCGTCTTGTACAGAAGCTGACTCATGGGTATGAGAATATGAAGGCCAATTACTTTCATGCGTTGATAGCCAAGCCGGGCCATGCCACCACAAGGAATGATTGATTAATTCGACTGGTGTAATGCTCCTGGATGCACAATCTGCTGGATTTTCTTGTGGAGCGATGTGTTTCCATGGGCTTCTGGGAATATTTTCTAATATATCCGATGTGCGGTTTGCTACAAAAACCTTCCAACGCCTAGGATGATCTGATAGCCAGGCTAACACGATTGTTTAATCTGTCCAGGCCGTTGTAGTAATATTTGGTATTGACAGGGCTTCAACTGTTTTCTTTATGAGGCGGACAAGAAGATGAGCGGCGAATAATTCCAGTTTTGGCAGCTCTTGGATATTTGCACTTCTGTTCTTCGCCAATTTGATGCAACACCCTTGTTGCTAAAAATGGTGCAGACGCTGTGCCATAAGTAACTGTATTAAGTACATATTGCCTAATATGGGTCGATGGGTCTTCGCGCCATAAAATGCGTTGATAATCTCTGTCCTTCAAGGTAACTAGGACTTGCCTATACATTTTTTGCACATCAGCGGATAACGCTATTTCGTGCTTCCGAAAGCTTAAAAGAATCGATGCTAGATCTCTTTGGATTGTTGGTCCAACTAAGAGATTTTCGTTTAACGAAATACCAGAGCTACTCTTACAGGAGCCATCAAAAACCACACGTATCTATGGATTGGGCTCGTTTTTAAAAACGGCATGATGAGGCAGATAGAAACAGTTAGCGTTTGTTATTGGTATATCTTTCTCAGATATCTGCTTCATATGCCCCAGCTGTTCATATTCGCTCATAAAGGATATGTATGCCCTTTTTTTAATTTTCATCTCTTAAAAAGCGAGGTTCTACTGAGCGTAATCGGACCATTGCGCTGTGCATTGAATTGCCAAGAGGTTTATTATCATTTTTAAAGGGCAATGCGACTACATAACGACCCTCTTCATTTTTGAAAAACGTAGATGTGAAATGCCTTTCGGCTTGACTTTCTTCCTTGCTGAGAATGGAGGTGTCAGAGCTTATATCTTCCGCCTTCCAAAAGCACTGCAGCGTTTTATCCAGATCTGTGAGCACCGTTAAGTTCATATTGAGTGCCGACGGTTGCTCCATATTAGTGTCGCTTACCATCACCCAACCAAACATGGTTTCTTGTGCAACAAGATGATCTCGGTTGTCATATAGTTTTCCCTGCCCTAAGACCTCAAAAAATCTGTCTGCCCCTATTATAACATCGACTGCTGAGGCCTTGTTGAAATGTGGATCTGCTAGCCTTGCGTTTTGAACAAAATTGGTTTGCATAGCATCTATTGATGTGGAAGGAATGTAGGATGATAAACCTTCAATAATAAACGCTGTAACTATTATTCCGGTGTGATGGTTCCAACGTGAAAAGATTTCAATATAAAGCCTTCCCTTCGTCGTTCCAACCGCGGTGGAAGAAAGCCCACTGATGGAAAGTCGTGCATTTTCCCTCTTCAATCCAAGACGTAGGGCAAATGACTGAGAAATCAGAGAGATCTGTGACCCGGAATCTAGCAGAACACGGCACGATTGAAAATTTCCATTGGCATCCTTAACATGACAAATTGCAGTAGGCAAGAGTGCAATAGAGGATGAACACCCAATTGGATCGTCTCCATAAGAGCTGGTTTTATTAGCATATGTCCTTAATGATGAAAGCTGAGTTTGTTGAGATGAAGAAGACACATGACTTGTTGAATGAAGAGTAGAGAGAGGGTTGATTGAAGAGGTTGAAGTTGAAGGTAATGGGTTAATTGATGGTATCTTGTTGATTGAAGATAGAGAGTTGCATGATGGTGAAGATTCGTCGTTGACCGATGTGTTCAGGGAAGCAACCTTTGCATTTGTATCTTTCATTGATGAATCACGTAATAACGCATGATGGTTACGTTTGCACTGATGGCACCGATATTTTGAGTGGCAATTTTTGACTGAGTGATTTGCGCCCAAACATGTAAAACAGAGTGATTTTGTTATTACAAAAGCTTTACGTACATGGCAAGGGGTTGCTCTGAATTCCGGACATTGATATATAAAATGCTTTGCCTGACATTTAGGACACTTGGGAGATTGCGAAATAGAGTTGTGTAAAGTCTTGATAGTGTGTGTCGGTTTCTTTGCGCTCACGACTGCAGCTTCTAAGGCATCGCAGCGTTTATTAAGGAATGTCAAAAATGTATCAAATATAGGAGGCTCTCCTTCAGATATGTCCCTAGACCAAGCTTCTATAGTTTCCGAGTCAATTTTTGTTGTTATTATATATATAAGCCAAGGATCCCTTCCATTAAAATTGTTTCCCAAAGCATTTAAGCCACGTATTACTTCATCACAACTGTCAGACAAATTTCGAAGAACTTTAGCAGATGGACTGTTGAGTTTGGGCAGATCCATAAAAGTTTTAATGAATGACGTAGCAATTTGTAATGGTTTATTAAAGCGATTCTTAAGTTTTTCCCATGCTTAGGAGTAGCTGGCATCGCATACAGGCAAGTGCCGAATTAAGGCTGCAGCAGTTCCTCTAAGGAGTCCCTTTAAATATTGGAATTTTTGCGAGCCACTTAATGAATCGTTTGAATCAATTGATGCTTCAAAGAGGTCGTTGAAGGAAGGCCACTCTTTATAGTCTCCAGAAAATGATGGTATATTTAACTTCGGAAAACGCGTAAGGTTTCCTTGATTATTAGAGCGGTCAAGATTCTGAAGGATTGATTGAAACTGAACCATAGTAGAGTTTAAATCCTCTGAAGGTTGATTACGAGGGTTTGGTCTGCTTTGACCCGTTCGGGCATTTAATGCACGCAAGAATATTGATTTGGTGTCTAAATATTTCCTTTCATATTCTTCAATCTCTGAGGTTTGCCCTTCAAACATTAACAATGAATCTTCAATGCTAATAAATTCTCCCCATGCATCTTCTAAACTAACCGATCGAGCTATTTCAGAATACGTAATTCTGGGAATATATCAACAAAATCACTTCAAAACTCAAACTTGCACAGATAGCTGACCACCAATACGAAATTACATACGGATGTTCAACTATGGTATTACTTATAATTGGTTTTATAACAATTAAAGCTTTTTATACTGTTCGCCCCAATCACAATGCTTGGTGCGGAAGATTTTCTTTACAGGTGGACTGTATGATTTTTTAATAAATCGACTTGCTGATCTGTGTATCTACTCGTACATTTCCCTTAGACTTAGTTTCTGCGCCACGAAACTAATGATCAGATAATTGAATGAGCTGGGTTCCAACACCAAGGAAAACAACAACTTTCAATTTAATAACGACAAATTTATTCGATCTGATTAGCACAAAGAACTGATTAAGAATGCCGTTTACTCAAGTACAATAAATTCTTGACCGACAAAATTCTGTTATATAAAACCGAAGTGATTACAGCTGTTATATGCATATAAAGCAAAGCACATAGAAAATGAATATTTACATTGGTACAGGGTGACTCTACTTTTTACAATTGGTTTGAATAATGTTAAAGTGTTTTGATGAGCCGGATCATATACCATAAGTTTATCATTCCGCTTGTAACACCTTGAAATAATGATGGTAGAGCAAAGTGGATTGTACACCCATGCATAATATTAAAAATTATTTTGATTTTTGCATGTCCGTCTGTCCGTCCGTCCGTCTATACGCGTGTCTGTCAGTTCTCACGGTAAATCCAGAACGCGTGTACTTAGAGAGCTGAAATTTTTCACATGGGCTTTAAAAAGAAAAAAATGGACTAAACCGGGCAATCCCTTTTTGGTGTTGCCATATAACAATTTAGGATTTTACGTATCGTGTGATAACGGCTTTAATGTACTGAAATGCTCTTCATTTTTGCTGTTTGGCGAACTGTTCTAGAGATTTATTCAAAAACCACTTCAAAAATCAAACTTGCGCAGAGATTGCGAAATTAGAAACAAGCATTCATCTAGAGTATCGTAAGAATTGGTTTTAGACGAATTCTAGCTTTTCACTTGTTCTTAATGTAACGTTTAATCAGGTTCAGTAAAATTTGAAAGCACCGGGCATCCATACCAACAGCATTTTCAAATCATTCATATTACTGCTTCTTAACCTTTTCACGAGCCGCATATGCGAATATTTCTCGCAATCTAGAATGCAATGTTTTACCCAAAACCTCGTTTTAATTTTTTCCTGTTTTTAGTTGTAATACAGACAACATAATATACAAAAATACGACTTCTTTTTCCTTGCAACAGCCATTTTATCGCTTTGGAAAAAACAAGTTGGACTGTCAGGCGAACTGACAGTGTGTGGCAAAATTGCAGCTTGCCTGCAGGTTTGGATTATCGGTTAAACTTATTAATGTGTGGCCTACATCAGTTCTCATCTACAGTCCAGATCTAACAATCCACGGCCTGCAGGCGGACTGCACTACCATTAGATCTATGTTTGCTTAACTATGACCAATCATATATGCATAAAATATCGCATAATGTCTAAAGCAATATCGGAGAATATATATTGGATATAGAATATCACAGATCATATTTTTCAAAGCTTAAAATTATAATTAATTAATAAATAATGGACAAATACAAATCACTCTGAGGTAAGATGGTGTATAAAGGGCCAACTAACTTCAGAGATGGTCGGTCAAGGTAATAGAATTGCGGAGGTAAGCACACATACTAAATCTGAGAAATCAGCATGTGATAGGTCATCCGTGGCCATCATAATCCTGGTGATACAGCTCTGGCGTGCTTCTAAGGCCATCAAAGACATGGTGACTAGTGTTTTGTTCGACGTTTAGTTCTGTTTTTGAAGCGTTATGACTGTATCCTTAGCCATCACTCCTCTGGTTCAAACCACAATTAGTAGGATATCGGCTGAGATAGCACTATATTCACTTTTTAATCCTTCGAGCAAAGGAATTTTGTCTTTCTGTACCTTATCCAGCCTTTGTCTACTGCTATAATCCCCATGCGAGTGGGCTCCTTGCGTATTAAGCAACTTGTATCTAGATCGGATTTCGTTTAGCAAGAAGTCTCTAATATCATTATGCCTATTGACACGAGAGTCATTAATGTAGGTGCACTAACCAACAATATATGCTGGAAGGATCCTACATTTGGCAACGTTTACCTTAAATTATAAAACTGTAGTAAAGCCTGAAACTCCTCTAGTCGGCAAATTAACGTTTTCATCTTGTCGATTTTGTTCACTATGAATATGATACCATCAGTAACGAAAGTGAACTCATGGTGGCTGAATTACTACGTGTGAAGCCCGACATATCATTCCTCCAATAAAGACTCAAAGGCCAAATTTTATATGAGGGGAGATGCCGGGCCACGCTTGTTTAGTATCCCTACAGAGTGGATACACCAGGGACTCGTCATCGATTAAAAGTGTTGTAATGCCATTCCTGTATGATGATTCCCATAACAGAAAATGTGACGCCTTTGTTAATCATCATTTGTTTAATAGACTCATGAGGCGGGGTGTCAAATGCCTTGGCGATGTCTACCTACGTGAGAATCATTCCTACCTTGATCTTAGCAAGGCTTATGATGTCGCTGGGTATTTGGAAGTTATTGAAACATCACGATTCTTTCGTAATTCCCTTCTGTCTATGATTCAAGGAGATGCTCTGCAGTAGACGGTCATCCCGAGTGCCCCAATAAAACTTGATTAATAATGCGGTGTGGCCCGATTATTTCCTACAATACCGATATCCTTCCAGCTTTCAGAATGAGTGCCATTTGGTTGTCCCTTCATTTGGATAAACTACTAAGAGCCTTTTTTCAATTTCCTTGCCAAAAGCCTCTATTCTTATTATATAGCTCCTGAGTGATCGCAAAGACATGTCTACGTCGGGATCTTCATTGGTGAACGTTTTAGCAGTGCAAACTCTGCCAGTACCAGGGAGGTTACCATCGATAACATTGAGACAGGCTGCAATTGCCGTACGCCATTCCGCATGGGGCCAGCTGTACGGTGCTGCTGGTGGGAGTAATCTAGTATTAGTTATGTTATGGCGAGGGCGAACCCGACATGCTGGCAGTAGTTCTTGGTTCCCGGAAGTCAGAGTGGAATCAGTGTTGACGAACACGCAATATCCAAGACTTATGAGATGACGAATGAAAACGACCCCGGAAGAAGTGTGCTCGCGGACACATCTGGTTATAACATCAGCACTAGTTGGCCAGAGAATGGTGTTGACCCAACCACCTCTGTCAATAATTCCGGAGAACTCACATTCTGGATGCCTTTCTCCAGCAGAAATTGCGCTATATCTGTGCCAATTTGATGCGAGGAAACTTGTTCCATGTGAATATTAAACATGAAATTGAGCACACTAAGGAGTATCACGGCACTGCTCACATAATTTACATGTGCGCTCAGTGTCATAATGTATTCCCAACAAAGCACGGCTTAGCCGTTCATATGGACTTCGCCCTCGAATCGGGGTTCCTCATGTTCATCTCACGACAAATAATTTACTACAGGAATTGGCATCGGTCTACAACGAAGTCGCTACAAGTAATGCCATTTGCGCTAGCCCAACTCGATAATCTACTAGTTTCTATCGCCTTCGCCTCTTTGCAGGCGATGAAATAACTTCCAGATATGTATGTTTGTACGCATTCAACAACACATGCGGGAGATGCCTATGGGCGAGCGCAGTGGATGACCTCCTAAGCAGCATCACCACTAAGGGGATAAAAAACTAAAATCCAAAAAGGCAGCTGGTGATGATGCCTCTAAGATAATTAACATTTTTGGGAAACATGTAAATCTTATTCAGCAATGTATATTTATCCTCTCCATGATAGTTGAATTCCAGCCATCGCAATGGAGAGCCACTAGGACAATCCTGATCCCAAAATAGAGCAAAGATGCTAGCGTTGCCGAAAATAGCCGGCCTATAAAAATCATCCAGTTCCTTATGGACATTATGACTCTAGATTTCTTTCTTTCTGTTTTCGTTGTAATTTTTTTAGACTTTCGCAGAGTAAATCACTCAGCTTCAATATAAAATATGATTGTTCGCGGTGTAAGTTCAAAAGTGATAAGTGGAATGCAATGGAAAATAGAAGGGGTAAGTTTAAGATTGTATGCTTATATTGTCTTAACTTCCTAGATTTTTTTAAAATTTTTCATTTGAATACGAAGAAGTAGCTTCAGTAATAGCTTCCAGCTAAAAAAAATCCGTGTAAATTGTTTGCCATTTGGCAACAATTTGCTTTTATGGTATCGAATTTATAAAGTCCAATTGTTTTCATGTGGCAACATTATATTTTTTAGCGTGCTATGAGTGATTTTCTCTTTCAGGAAATTTTCGCAAATATACTAATATAACTAAAGAGAATGTAGAGACAAATTTAGAAATTTTGAGGATTCGTAAATATCAGAAGAAGAAAATTAAGAAAACGAGGACTGTCATGTGGCTACGATTTTGAAAGCTTGAGAAGTGAACAGATGGATGATGAGTCTAATGATACAACCGATATAGTCGTGGTGGTTGAAATTAAGGTACCAATGAAAGAAAGCGATGACGCAGGTCCGTCAACTATGCTAGCCTGAAAAAGTAAGGAATTCCGTTGGGTAAAAACCAATTGGAAAAATCCACAGGAAAGGGATATGATGCAGAAAATGTGAAAATAGCGATCATTTACTCCATCCAATATTTCAGCGAAGACGTAAACACAAATTTTAGGAACTACAAAACAACATACACTTATTAGAGGGAACTCGAAACTTGTTTCAATCGAAGCATTTTTCAATTGAAGAGGTACAAGAATTAATTAGTTTGGAAATTATCATAGGGCAATAAATTTTCCACGTATTAAAATATATTTGGAAAAAGCAACACAAATAAGTGCTTTTCCGGGTACTATTTCAAGAAATTGTTTCCATACGATTAGAAACAGCTTGAAATTTCCTCTTAGTGAAAATCAGGAGGATAAATTGCGGAATTCCATTGATTGACGCAATGCCATCCAGATGAACAAGCATTTCAAAGGAAGAAAATTTATGCATAGATGAAATAATGATAGCGTTTAGGGAAAAATCATATCTAAAGCAATACATGGCAAAAAAACCCATAACGTAGGTCTCAAGCTCTTCGTGATATGCAGCTCAAATGGTATTATTCACGATTTTGAAGTAAACCAAGGAAAGAATACATGGGATTCTGCTATGATATAGTTATCCGGCTTTCAAGGACAATTACAAAAGACGAAAACTTTAAATTATTTTTTGAAAATTATTTTACTGGCATAAACCTAACAATCAACTAAAAGACCAAGTTATCTTGGCATTTGGTACGAAAAGAGAAGATAGGATGGAAAAAGTTGATATGAAACTGAGAAAGAATTGACAAAAATAATTTGAGGGTCTTAGGATATTCGTGCGAAAAGATCTACAAATGTATTTTTACTTCGATGGTATGACAGCGGTCTTGTTCAGAGACCCGCTTCAATTTATGGAGATGAAAATGTGGATGAAGTTGAAAGGTTCTGCCAAGAAGAGAAAGAAGTATTAAAATTTCGCGACCTGAGATTGTAAGAATGTACAACCAACATACGGGTGGCATCGAGAAAGTACACTTTTTACTTTCTCTCTGCAGGATTAGCATTAGGATCAATAAGTGGACTTTGGGAGTCCTCGATCATATGATTGATATGTTATTGCTGGAATATCGACACGATTACAATGCTGTAAATATACCTGACAAAGAGCGTATGGACTTACTAGAGTTTCGAAACGACATATCGACTGCGCTCCTTATATCTTCAGCTCTACAGAAAGGAAAACGCGGGCGCCCGCGACTGGATATAAGTGACGGCGGAAGCTCATTGATAATTAGCTCTTGAAAAGCAAGCGAAAGCGCTCCTCGCAAAATATACAAGAGTGCTCCCAGTGGCTCCTGTTATCACTGAACCGAATACACTAAGTAAATAAGTAAGTTGGATAATTGTAGCAGTTTCACACGGTATAAGTGCAAGAAGTGCAATATTCATTTATGTATTTGCAATATTCATTTATGTACTCCCACGCAAAATAAAAACTGCTTCATATCGTATCATAAGCATGAATGAACTTTTTCAGTTAGTTTTATTACCTTTTTTGTTTTATTTTAATTTAATTTAATTTTATAATTTGTATGTTTCTGGATATAGTAGTGTTTACTTTCGCGGTTTGAAGTCTTTTTTTATTACTTTAATTATATTACTAATATAGTTACTTAAATATAATATAAAAGTTAATTTTAACGTAATTATTAACCTTTGGGAATTTTGTTGCTATATGGCAACAATCCCTAATTCCTTTCCTTTACATCCTTTCACAATTTTTTTTTTGTATAATGTTACACTGATAGCAATTAAAGCATTTTTACAGAAATTATAATTTTTTCATAGAAATAAATATATACCTACATATGTACCGAAACGCTTAAAGAAGAAGATACGTCATCCCGATTTATCTTCCATCTGGTATTCGAGCCATTATTAAACAGACTGGAGCCTGGAGCAAAGACTAGGCTTCTCAATTAGCAACAACATTTCAATTAGCTCATTGCAATTTGCTGATGACGTTGATAATATTAAAGTACGTGCACAACAAAGCGAGGCAATACAGCGCGAGACTACATCAAAAATTAAGCGACGCGAGGTGAAGATATTCAGTTTTATGGTAAATCGTCAGATTCTCAAAAAGGAATTTTGTGTTTGAGTAGTAGTGTAACTAAATGTCACCTTTCAAATAAATGTACTTTTCGCAGTTTTGCTTAGAATTGGGAGAACTTCATCATCTGTATGAGATTCACCTTATAGATTCTTCTAGTATATGAGAATGAGTAACAAACAATCGATTATATCAAAGAAAGAAACTATAAAAATATGCTCGTTATCAAAATTAACACGCTTTATCTCGAGAAAAATGAAAAATTTCATTCTCCAGTGGTGTATCGACATATCGCAAACTCCAACAGCATTATTGTGAATGAATTTTATATTAAAACGCTTGCAGACTCGCGAGGAAGCCTCGTGCGGACTCGCATCGCTTTGTTGTGCATGGATACCCTTAAAACTGTTTTCTATTCAGAATGATACTTTGCAATGTACAAACATATTATTTTCTAAATATTCTTTAAGAGGCGACTTCAAAAGATGAGTTACCTGAGCCGTGCAAGAATGACCTAAAAGTGCAGAAAGTTCCATGGTGGACGATTATAAATAACCACATAGATGAGAAATCTCTGATCGCTGAATCGAACAATTCATTTTTTTTTCATTTTCAAAATTCGTTGAAATTATATTCAACGAATTTCAATCCAAACTAAAAAACGTCTTCTTAAAAAAGTAAAATAACGAGCAGTCAACCACATTCAGAAACTAATACAAAACAAGAATTGATGGATGGAAAATTTCTTATACAAATATTAATTTCGAAGAAAATTAGGTTGTATGGGTCCTTTTTGCATTAACTTGTAGAAATTTATGGGATTAATGACCCTTGGTTCGTAGAAATTATTATAAAACTACAGTGGGAGTAATATACAAAGTGCAATGCAAAACCGACAAAGCATAAATAGTAAAACACTAATACTTGACAATGACAGATGCGTTAACCTTACGAACAAAATCATCCCACCTGATGCGCTCTATATTCTAGGCTTAGGCCCTCAATTCTCCATTGAAGTCACACATAACACTAAACTAATTATAAACATAATCTTCGACATTGAGAACATTATCAGTTTCAATGATAATGAGGATTGGAGGACAACCACAAGAAGTAATAACACTGTCCATACATTAGCACGAAAATTAAAAGGGCTATCTCATTTGGACACCAAAGACCTACGCATAAGTAAAGCACTCAATTGCACCCGTAAATTTGTACATGATAATAAAGATTTATTAATTATTAGCGAGAAAGACAAGAAGATAATTATTATCGACAAACAACAATATCACAGGAAAATACGGGAGCCCCTAAACGACACTGACACCTACGAGCACATGCAAAATACAGACAAAAACGTTTTAAAACAGCTTAATAGTAGAAACAATGAGATAGTGGAGAAGATGTTCCGTAAAAAATTCATCCCTAAATTAGGAATGATGAAACTCACACAGCGTCAGGCCATACCAGCACGGATCTATGGCACGGTCAAAGCGCATAAACAGAACCATCCAATCAGGCCGATAGTCACAAGACTCCCAACACCAGCTTATGCATTAGCTGCATACATTAATTGGATTATCTCTTATGTCCGGGATACCATGAAACATAATGTGTGAAACTCACATTCTTTCAAGCGGCTTATCCAAAATGTGACCTTAAAGGCTAGCGATCGTCTAGTTTCTTTTGACGTGACACAATTATTCACCAATATTCCACATGAGAACGCAATTGCCACTGTATTAAAGAGACTGCCTGAAATAAAACAGCACACCAGACTGTCCAAATGTATGTATGCTCATCGTGGCACTGAAGTTTTGCATTTTAGACAACAACTTGTTTTTCTATGAGGGCTCTATGTATCAACAAAAACATGGTCTGGGTATGGGTAGCAGTCTATCGGGTACTTTGGCAGAATTTGTACTGGATGACTTGTTTGATGACGAATATACGGACTCACCTCGCGAACCACTATTTATAAAGAAATACGTAGATGATATGCCAGAACATGATATTGCCAGAACATTCAATTGATACCACGATACACATCCTCAATAACAGGCACCCCCGTATTAAATTTACAATAGAGAAAGAAGATCAACTTTTAAATAATACACCATTTCTCGACATGTTGTTAGACAGAATAAACAACAAAATTCAAATTGACTGGTATATGACACCCATGGCGTCGGGGAGATTGCTAAATTACAATTCATGGCACCGTCGAAATATTAGATTCAATGTTGCCCTAGTGTTCGCAAGAAGGGTCATAAGTCTAAGTGATCATAAGTTTCACTATTCCAATTATGAACGCATAAAGATAATATTAGCATTAAATGACTGCCCGGAAAAAAGGATCAAAACAATAATAAAAAGAGTAAGACACGCGCCAACATACTATGCCTCAGGTACGCAAAATAATAGTGCAGCTACTACATATAATAACAATGCTCTCAATGCACAAACGACGCAATATAGAAAAATGACATATATAGCAGACCTAACGAACAAAATTATACCAATCCTAAAATATAACAATAACACTAACTTAAAATTTGGACTAAAACTACAGAATAAATTAAAACAAATTATTTTCTCTGACAAAAACTAAAATAAGCAAACCTTACCTGGGAGCAATATACAAAGTGCAATACAAAACCGACAATTTTGATAAGGTATACATCGGAGAAACGGGGAGGAATATAAGAACAGGAATGAAGGAATATATCAATGATTACAAAAGGGCAATGAAAGTTACACAAAATGACACAGCAGCAGAGAAAAACGAACGTAACTACAGCACAGCTGCCTTAGCCCATGCAATTAAAATGCGCCATTATTTTGACTATGTCGACCAGACGATACTTCACACAGAACATAATTGTACGAGAAGAAAACATATGAAGCACTCTATATACACCTTAATGAACCAAGATCAATCAATTTCAAAATAGACACTCAATCGCAGCTGATGATCTCCCATTAATTGTGTTTTTAGTTAATTATCAGTATTACGTGTAGCATTAAGATGTCCCTGGTCTCGTTAAACTAAATTATTGTTTATGTTATTTATTTATTTATTCAGTTAGTCTCATAGTAAATGTGGTGTGGTTTAATTATCGTGAATTGTTAAAATAGATTATGTGATTTTAAATTAAGTTTAAAATAATGACAAAAGGAGAATAAAAATCCTAATTTTCAAAGTAATTGTGTATGATATAAGCTTTTATAACGTTGGCTCAATATGGATATATTATATTTTAGTGCATTGAAGATGGTCTAAATATGAGACCGAAATATTCGCAATTAAATTATAGAACTACGGAAATCATTCTGTAGTTTTATTATAATTCCAACGAACCAAGGGTCACTAATCCCATATATTTCTACAAGTTAAATATTATTTTCGTTCAACTGTATATATTTTTTAAACAAAAGTTAAAATTATTTTATTCATATTAGTATTAAAAACTGACTTTTGACGTATGTTAATTGGGAGAAAACAAAGTAACACCTGTTTAAAAATTTTAGCGCTGAAAACTTAAATTTTTTATAAAGTTTAGATAAACGCTTTTGTAATTTACAATTAAAAATAGACTTAATTGAGCAAATTGATGACGCAATTATCTGTGCGGCAAATCTAAGTATGCAAATATTTGTGGAAGTTCCCAGTAACAGGGAAGTGCCTTCAATTTTTGTAAATTCGTGTTTACAAGAAGTGAAGACAAAGGGGCGTTTTAATAAAAATGTAAGATTTTTAATATTAAGTGGATTAACGTTAGCAAAATCTTCCCCATATTTTGTAGTTTAAAGACATGTATCGTAATGCAAATATAATCAATGCGAATTTCTACATTGCGACTTCTGGCTTTGATGATTTGGTCCAGTTGTTAAAAGAAAGACTAATAAAAAAACAACGCATGACCATATTAGCCACAAAGAAAAGTTGGCCATTGTAAGGCAGTAGGTATTTTATAAAAACTAGTTTACAGGGTAAATTCTTTAATTTTATTTAAATATTCGTAGATATTTGGCGAGCGGATCTTTATAACGACATGTATCGTCTGTGTACTGCATAAGTAAACATCATTTTAGTGTCATTCCCACTGCCATGTATAATATGGACTGATTACGTTAATAGAAAAACACTGCAGAAAGTGGGCTCACTTCTATACAACTGACTCTTTCGGTATATATATGTCAGTGGTCATTCCGAACGATGAGTGCAATGCAATTTGTACAGCATTAGAAAGCGAGTTTCCATCATTAGATAAATTGTTATTTGTCAAAAAGAATTTAATGCGACATGGAATTTTCTAAATTCCGCTGGGGCAATCGATGGAAAACATGTGGCTATCAAGTGTCACGGAAATGTTCTATAATTACAAAATAAGAACACAATAACTATTTTGCTATAATGCAGTTTGTGCATCATCTCAATGGCGGCAAGCGAATCTATAATTTACTAATGTTGATATTGGAGGACATGGCAGTAAGGAAGATGCCAACGTCTTCTTGGGTAGAAAAGGCATTTTGAAAGACCAGCTATCTTTTCCGGAGGACACGATCATTGAAAATAAGAAGATCCCATACTTCTTCCTTGGAAATGATGCTTCTCCGTTGTCATAAAGCCATATGGCCCAAGAAAACCAAGACGTCTAACCGATCAAGAACGAATTTTTAATTACCGTCTGAGACGATGCGATGAGAATTCAGTCGGTATTCTATGCTCAAAATTCCTGTGCCTTGCCAGAACAATATTCTGTGGTCCAGATCGCGTACAGAAAATTATGGCTGCATGTTGTCATTTGCATAAAAATCTATGGCGTACAAGCGAGGAAAGTTACTGCCCATGGAGCTATGCAGATTATTACGATGAAAATAGAAACCACATTGAGGGAGTATTCCGAGTGATTCATTATTTGTTGCCAATATCACATCAGCTAATACTGCTCGTCAAAATAATGTTGAGAAAGAAATGCGGGAACACCTAAAAGATTATATCAATTCGGTCTCTGATTTTTTATCATGGCAACGATGAGCGATCTTTTTGATGTATGAAATAAAAACTGAGATTAGTAAAATCTATTCAAAGGTAAGCCTTGTGAATATCATATTCAGTTCCTCCACTTTTTAATCTGGAAGCTTTTGTAGCATCCTATCTAAGCTGGCCATCATTGTCATATATTGCGCTGGAACAGATGTTTTCTAATTTCGTAAATCCAATAACTAAGTAATACTTTCAGATATACTTGAAGCGCCTGTAGCAAGAACATCTTTAAATTTATTAGCTTGGCTGTGTTGGGTTAACTGCAAGTTAAAACAAAATATTAAAATAAATTCCTTCTTAACTCAAAATATACATAAGAATAATAGCGGGTACTTTCAAAGGAGCTTTCTGCACTCTCTAGTCTCTAGAATCCCTGTCGGAGTCTTGTGTACCACGCGAGTGGTCCAAGCCGTGACCTTAACTGTGTTAATATTGAAGTAAATATAATTGAGTAGTAAAAACTTACTCTCTCGTACAAGGCTCTACGAACCATATGCATTTAGTAAACCTCCACGCCCCAGTATCTGCGTTAATAATTTGTGGATCAACATCATCGAAAAAATCTGAATCAGTAGCGCTTTCTTATTTCTTAGTGTCCTTAGCATGGCTGATATCACAAGTGCTGTTTTTAAGCGATTTCCATACTGCCTTACAATCTTCAGCTGAAGCAGAAAATATTATGATTTTATGAAAATAACAATAAATAATTCATTACTCACTTGTTTCATCCATTTTTTTAACAACGTATCTCCAAGCAGCTGCAGCGCCATGAATGTTCTAATGTAGCTTATTTTTCAGCTTCTAAATTCCCAGTTTTTCACGCACCAAACCTGCAACCTCTCATTTCTGAACTTGTGGTAAATGTCTTAAGTACATTTTTACCCTTTATAGGAGCCGGTTTCAACTTTTTTTTGACAACTGAAGGAACAGAATACCATCTTGGATATCTAGCTTAACCTTACTCCTCTTCGAAAAACAAAACATCTGTTACGTCGTCCCCGTCGCCGAGTGAGTAATTATTTTTTTTAAATTGTTGAGCATCGTATTTACAAAAGTCTTCTTAATCTATATACCTACCTTGTATACTGCTAGACAGCAGAATAGTTTTATTTATATATAGAATTGCCCTTAGGCAAAAAAACTGAATGAATTTTAGATCAAGAGAAATTGAATCCTTCAATTAATAAATAAAAGTAATCTGAAAATTGTCAAGAGAAATTATATCCTTCACTAAATGCAAAAGAACAATCTGAAAATTTTCTTAGAAACAGAAAATAATAAAATTTTACGCTACGCGCATTAAAATGTTCAGTAAAATAAGTAGAGACTTGCAAAGCGCCATCTATATTCAAATAGAGAAAATTTCACTTTTTACTTTTTTGCGATTTTACCACCCCTAAAATATGTATGGAAATGTGACATTTTACTCGAAATCGATACTAGGCTTTAATTAGTACATTAGAAAAATATTGACATAAGATAATACAAGCTTCAAAAATTAATCTATATTGGAGATTATCATGTACAACAAGGAAGCTTCTAACATGACAGAGCAAAATAAAAGAGAAAAAAGCAAAAAAAAACAAAAGACAAAATAATTAAGCGGGGTAATAAAAACAAAAAAGTAACACAATAACTGACTTCAAGCTTAAATGGAAAACCAATAACAACCATGAGGAAAACATGAAAACCACCACACGAATCAATAGATTTAATACAATGGATGCGATGATAGGCGATATATGTGCTTGTAAAGTATAACTTGATATCAGCATTAACTATGTTCTATAATTTAACAAATAATTAACAGAATCGGGTAAGAATATGCCGAAACATTATCCAAAATGTACGACTCGCCCTGGGCCGTATATTCCCTATAAGCAAGAAAAAAATTTCCAGATATTCACTGACAGCCAAAAGGTGTGCTAAATCTAGCTATTAATTGTCACCGAACACTTTCGGGCACTGATTATAAACAGAAATTGACTGTATGATTTATCCAAAGTCGGATCAGTGACACTGGGCGCGTTTAGGCGAAGACCAAACCCGTTAAAAAAAATTATTTTTCCTCCGCGTAATTGCAAATCATACCGAAGTGGTTGGTACTTTTATATGGTTGTGACTAAACGCTACCAATTCTTCCAAACTGGTTTGGTCTCCGCCTAAACGCGCTCACTGTCACTGAAAGAGTATATTTTAATTAAAAAATGGATACTTCTGAGTTTATTCCCCGACGGGAGTGCCTTGAATTCCGACAACTATATAGGTCGCATTGATGTCACTGACATTTTTTTTATCTTCTTCTTCAGTTCTTATTTTATGGTGTCAATTATCGTTTGTTTAAATTATTCTTTTCTTATTTTTAATTTGAATTATCATTTTATTCGGAAGTATAATATATATATAGGGTGTCCCGTAAGTCGACGTCAAGCCGGAATCGGGTGATAGACCAAATCTTAAAAGTTACCGTAAAACAAGGATACTTTGTAAGCTAAAATAAAAATACAAAGGCCTCCACTTCTTTGAAAAAACAAAACAACACGATGCAAACAGATTCAAATTATCTCATAATAATTTTAAAGTGCAATTGCTTTATATTGCTCAATTGTACCGTGAATGCAAACAAAGCAGGTGGCTTTTCAAATTGTAGTAGTTTTTTATAGGTGAAAATCTGGGTGATAAATTTTATAAAAATCAGGTGCTTCAGGGTAAATAATTCCAACAAATATAGTGCAGGGAAGAAACTTATATTCTTAGCTTGAATTTTATGATTTTTCTTGTAAAAATTTTCAATTTTATACTATTTTGTATAAAGTCACAATTTTGTATACCACTTTGACTGCTAATTTGGAAGTCATCAAAAATCCAATCACATTAATATTGGTAAGGTATAGATTACAGAGGACAAAACTTTCATAATGCCGCGAAAGTATGTTCCAAGGGAACACTTATTAATAAGATGAAGGGGAAGCACGCAGGCAATGTTGGCCGTCCCTTAGTGTTCACAGTTGGCGAGGAAAAAGCTTTTGTGGACCATATGCTAGTCATGGCTAAATGGGGATTTCCTTGCGATTCACGAGATCTTCGTCAGCTTGCCAAATTGTACCTAGACAAAGCGGCAAACGTATTCCACAATTCGGCCAACACAACTTGTTCAGCGTCCAATGGGCCTGGCGATTTTTGTAGAGGTATAAAAAAGAGCTATCACACCGAATGTGCCAAAATATTATTCAGTCAAAGGCAGCGGTAACACCGAAAGAAATATGCACCTATTTTGGCCATCTCCAAGAAACCTTGAAGGAGATCACTGGTACTGAGCGTAGATTTAACTACGACGAGACAAATTTGGCAGATGATCCTGGTGTAAAATATGCAGAGCGAGTACGAGATTATTCAAAGGCATCTACATAGGTTATGTACTGTGGATCACCTACAGAATGCTATTGCCATCTTATGTGGTTTACAAATCCACTCATCTTTGGCAAACATGGATGAAAGGGGGACAGCCAAAAACCAGGTATAATAGGAGCACAAGTAGGTGGTTTAGTTCCATTATATTCCCTGGATGGTTTGAAAACCTATTCATACCAGAAACGCGAAAATTTACTGGGAAGATTGTAGTTATCGGTGATAATATATCCAGCCATTTTACTCTACGAGTTATTGAATTGGCGCAAGCTAATAATATCGCGTTTGTTTGTATTTCTCTAAATTCCACCCATATCGCTCAGCCATTAGACGTCGCATTCTATTCCTCGCTGAAAAAATATTGGCGAAAAATTTTAGATGAGTGGAAATCAGAGCAAAAGCAAAAGTCCCAAATTGTAACCAAGGAGGAATTTGCGAAGCTCTTGTATACATTGGAGCACAAGTTATCGGATGCAAGTAATGTTTCCGTTAACCTCATTAGAGGTTTCAAAAAATGCGGAATTTCACCAATTGACCCAGCAGCAGTAACTAGTCGTGTGCCGAGTAATGAAGATCCGGAACAAGTTCAAAACCTTGTTTCGCAAGCTGTATTAGAATTCCATGACAAAAGTAGGAATAACACTTCCGAAAAGACTGTACGCAAAAGGAAAATGGTACGAGTTCCTGCTGGCAAAGGCATAACCTTAGAGGAAATGGAAGCAAATATCTCCTTGGAAAACACAACAACGGAAACCGCTTTGGTGCCGAGAGAAACTCCTAATTTTGAGAACGATCCATCGACAAATTCTATTTTAATCCCAAGTCCTACGCGAATCGTTGATACTTATTCCGATGACTCCGAGGAGCAATCGATGTGCTCCGCTGATATTCCCTATGTGGAAAGTTCAGGTGACGATTCGGGTCTTCTGATCAGGAGCTACTCAATGAGGTATTACAATAAATTATTTCATATTTTTAATTATATGTTCTTGTTATTAATTTATTTTTTATTGTAATAATACCTACTTATGTAATTGACGAAATAAAACGTCATATAAAATCTGCTTGTGTATTCTTTCTGGAAGCCGATTTCATACCAAAATATTGAGAGAAAAGTATTTTTCTCATCTTAAAAAATTGTAAAGTCTTCAATTTCATGTTTAGCCAGGGATTCATTTCTTAAACTAATTTTATACATACAATTTATAAAGAAAACTGATCTCAGGTCAAAGTATCCCATTAAGGGGGTATTCTTTGAAAAGCACCTTTCAAAAATGTCACTATCCTTATTTTGATATATTTAATAATAATATCTTACTCAATATAATAATAGTGATCGGCCGCACTTTAAAAAATCTAAATGCCACCGCATCTCAACATCATAGCCAAACATCTTACTTTTAATTTTAAAACTGTACTAAAGTATCCCTGTTTTACGGTACCAGAAAAATAAAAAAATCTAAGTCATGTATTTTCCAAATTATAGACCTTTCTTCTGTTTTTGAGAAAATGTACACCCTGTGATGGTGTTTTAGCTCCTGTTCCTGTTGCTACAAATCGTTATTTGTTTTCAATTTTATTGTTCTTATCTAATCCGAATAGTGCTTATGTAACCTGTTGCTTTAAATTCTAAGCCAACTGCCCAGCTTGGAAGAAAATGTCACATTTTCCCGAACCAACAATATAAAATTACTAATTCGTTGAATTTTAACTGACTGTACTGAAAAAAAAACTGTACTAAGCCAGTTTGGCAAGTAACTTTTAAAGTTGACGCATTTTTTTTTATCTTTAGCTATTTTAATCTTACTAAGTAAGATTTGTTTTTCATTTACTTCCGTTTTGTTTTTTGTTTAAGTAGTTTTACTGAAAATTTTGCTGAAGACAAAAGTTGCAATGGAAGCTTTTCTATTAAAACCGAAATATTTGTCTTACCCAAGACGTTTTGTAGGAACAATTTTTCATTCGTTTATGTAAATAATTTGAAAAACTTGCTGATGCATTTTTCTTCATCTATCTGGAAGATAAGCTAATTATGTCTTGAACATGATTAGCTGATATGTAAACCAAATTTATTAATTATACATTTATTTTAATTTAACCCTTTTAAGGTATATCACATGATATAGTACGAGTATATACTAAACTCAGTTATCAGAAACATGAAATACAACATACAAAGACTGAACTACGAAAAAACAAAACAAAAAACCACAACAACAAATCTCGCATTTTCTTCCAGGTTCATTTCAACTCAATTAGAAAATGTTTCTTAATTGAAAGTAATTCATGCCAATTAGTAGATCAACTTTGAGTTTATGTATTTGAAGCTTGGTCATATTTTTAAAGTATTGTGGCCATGTGCAAAACCCGCGTAAAAATTGAAATCAAGGCAATATTTTTTTGAGAATCTTTCAGTTACTTTGAAAGAAAGGCCAAACGAGGAAAGAAAATGAATGCTATTATTATTAGCTATTAACTAACTGACCATAAAACCTCTTTGGCAAGGTTATGGGAAAAAATTATGAATAAGCCGAAGACGGGCATGTGACTGGTAGATTTGTTAGTTGCGTCCTTTCTGTTTTACTTTTGCAACAGCTCACAAAATGTATCTGGCAACATTTGCATTAAAACCACATATATATTTAGGTATGGTTTTGTTGGATTATCGCCCGACAGAACTAGCTCTCATCGCGTAAAATTCATTGTTCGGGTAAAATTCATTGTTATCCTGACACGTCCAGCTTTCAGATATGTATCCCTGTACTTGCGAATGAGAGAAAATTTCCCTTGGCAGTCTTGTCACAGAAGCCTGCAAAAAATGGAAAAAAACGAAGCGTCCCAAAGGGCTATAATTCAACTGAAATAACCAGCACTGTTGGCATACGTGAATACTAATAAACAGCCTCACCCCACCGAGTCTTCTGGTTATGTTTAAATGTATCACTGGAAGGTTTGTGTGCAGTCGTGCTTCTTTAATTTTAAATTGACTTTAATTTGCTTGTAAATGAATTGTGTACTTCGGCCCTACCCCGGTTTAAAACACAGGGAATTGAAAGTTTACATACATATCCTGACAATATGATAGATTAGATACCTGTGATGGATTGCATCCTACTATTGATTTATTATTTAGAAGGCCTGTAAACTGCAACTATTATGTCTTGAATAAGTGAAGTTCCTTTGATGTTTAACTCATAGGTATTTATTCACTAACACTAACTAAGATTACAAAATCTATGACAACTGATGATTTGATCTTATTGTATTTATTTATTTATTTGAGGGTGTTCCATGAGGTCCGTATATTTTCAGAGTACATTTGTCCCTTAAAAGCGGTGAAACTATTATTTCTCATAAACACAATTTTACCGAACTCCGGCATAAGATAACCATGACTGTGTACGGCGAATATTCAGAACTTCTTCAAAAGTATGATATTGTTGCAGAATCACCTAAAATGAATTTTTACAAATGACACAACGAGAAAGGAAAAATAAAAAAAAAATTATGAAAGTGCTTACCTACTAATTAAACTCCGAGGCAGCTGAGCTTACAGGCGCCTGCTTGGATCTCCTGTGATATTATCAATTATAGGCAGGGCCAGTGTAGCTTTCTGCCACGGTTTTTTCAAGTGCCTCGTCGAAACTAATAGAGTCCCCTAAAAAGGTTAAGTAATGAATTAGTTAAGGAATACAGTCTTATACTTAAATTAAGAAAAATGTAGAATAGAAATGACGCATAAATTAATTAGAAATTTTATGAATTAATAATGAAGTAGAAAGAAATAGAAATTTAATTTTTAATTAGTAATTGTTGTAATCGCACATTTGAATTTGAATTGTACAAATTGTAATAGAAGGAAGATCAAACCAACGTACGATACCATGGAAAATTAGCCGAATTCCAGGATAGCCCCGTCATAGTAGAGCCAGAGAACTGATTCCTTCTTCTTTCTAGAAAGTGAAATCGATCGAGCAACAAGTGTGGATAGAGAATAAAATTAGTCAGAAGTAAAATCGGACTCGAGTTTATCATTTGTTTTCTTTACCATCCTGAGCGCATTAAGTTTTCGTCGGGGAGACCACAAGTAGAGCATATTTCAGAAGGTTGTGGGGTGTGTACCATATCACATCTGATCATACAGTGAGAATTGTCACCTAGAAAGGCACCGTGGGAAATAACATCAAATTAAATCAAATTAAGTCCCAATAAATTACTTTTGCCAAGATCAAAAACTTTAATAGCACAGTACTCTGTAATCAATTGTAGTGGCACCTGACAACTCGATCGCCCAGGGTCATTTTTGTAACACAAAAATAGATTTTCGACTTTTTTTTACTGTGTAGGACTGACCGTTTTCACAGTATATTTAAAAAACCCAAATTTTTATATGGCAACACCATGTACCAACTTTCAGCTCTCTATGTCGACGCGTTCTCAGGCAGTGTCCAAATATATACAGTGTGGGCCAAAAGTCACCATGGGGGTTAAAAAGTTAATAACTTTTTCGTTTATATATTTTTTTTATTTTTTTTTTTTAGATTATATAAATAACATCTGGAAAATAAATAATGGAGAGATTCACAACTGAACAAAGAACCAGAATAATAGAATTTTATTACTTAAATCAGCGATCAATTATTTTAACGCAAAGAGCATATCGTCGCCATTTAAACGGCAGAATTTCGCCCTCTGAAGCCATGATTCGTTGCTTAGTTGATCGTCACCACCAACATGGCACCGTAAGTGATTTGCCTCGAACCGGTAGACCGCGTATAATTCACACTGCGGAAAATATTGAACGTGTAGAGCAAAGTGTTAACGAAACACCAGAAACATCTACCAGAAGGCGTTCTGCTCAGCTAGGGATGTCTCGTACGTCACTACGGCCCATTTAAAAAAAAAAGGATTTACTGTTTTTCCCATATAAGGTGCAATTGGTGCAAGAATTGAAACCCGCAGATCATCGGCAACGTCTAAATTTTGCAGTTAAATTTCAACAGTTGGCCAGAAATGAAATCAACTTTATTGAAAATCTGATTATGAGTGATGAAGCTCATTTTCATCTGAATGGCTTTGTTAATAAGCAGAACTGTAGGTTCTGTAGGTTCTGGGGTTCTGAAAATCCAAGAGCCATTCATCAACGCCAATTGCACCCCATTAGGTGTACAGTATGGTGTGGCATTACATCTGAAAATATCATTGGGCCTTACTTCTTCGAAAATGAAGATGGAAGTGCTGTAACCGTAAATGGAGAGCGGTATCGGTTTATGATAGAAAATTTTTTATGTCCTGCTCTTGAAAACAGACCTGAGATGTGGTTTCAGCAGGATGGAGCCACTGCCCACACTGCCCGAGACACAATGGCACTTTTAAGGCAAATTTTTAGACAGCGAATAATTTCAAGAAATTCGGAAATTAATTGGCCAACGCGTTCGCCAGATTTGTCAGCACCCGACTATTTTCTTTGGGGTTATTTGAAGGAGCGAGTATATGTGAACAAGCCCGAGACAATCCTTGAACTCAAGGCCAACACTGTTGCAGAAATTCAAGCGCTACAGCCACAAATGTTGAAAGATGTTATGGAAAATGCTCTAAAAAAAGCCCATCATTGCGAAGCTAATAACGGCGGCCATTTAAGTGACATTATTTTCCATACTTAGCGTAACAAAATTTCCATTTTGTATATTTTATAATCTAAAAAAAAAATAAAAAAAATATATAAACGAAAAAGTTATTAAATTTTTAAACCCCATGGTGACTTTTGGCCCACCCTGTAGTAGAAAACGAAATTTTTGTATGGCAACCACACGAAGGACAGACGGACGGACGGACGTGAAAAATTGAAATAACTTTTAATATTATGCATGGCTGTCTAATCCATTTTGCCCTAACATCATTATTTCGAGGTGTTACATACGGAAAGACAAACTTAGTATACCCTACAGATTTCATCTAGGGTATAATAAAGGCACTTACCATATAAATTTGCTATCACCAAAACAGCTACACTCTTACAACTATCATCATCAGTCATGATGACGTGACACCGCTCGTTACATATAGAGCATCAAGCACCGCCAGCGCTCATACACGCAACCAGTTTTAACTGTTTTCTAAAGCCTCATCTACCCTTCGTATTTCCGCAGTATAAATGTAGTGCTAGAAATACAAGAAAATTATTGTGTTCTGAGCCATCGTTCGAGACAGATCGGTATTCTGAAGCCTACTGACGTCTTGAAATTGCAAAAACGTAGGAGAATTCTGAGCCTAGTAAATTTGTATTAAAAACATTAGCTTTACTACTTAAACAACTCAAAATTACTAGAAGTTTACTATCTAGTGTTACTAGGAGCATTGTTCGTAGTCTACTGTCATATATTGCTTAGCTAATATACATGAAACATACTACAGGTATTAACTACTAGTATATTTAACATATTAAGGATATTGTTCGTAATACGTCATCAAAAAAAATCACTAGAATCATTGACGTTGCACTGATAGGAGTGATAGTCTCAAAACCACAAATTCGTATATTTTCTTAGATATACACTGTGCTCTTGTACACCCCATCTGTTCGAAGACCTTTAAACCAACATTCCGAGAACTCCAGCAGATAACCTGGGCTAATCTGCTACGTGTACGCACATCAATTGCTGAACTAAGCTGCAAGTACGCACGGGCACGCAACTTAATTAAAGCAAAAGCCTGATTGTTTCCCCACATTCATGGTAGTATTCTTTATTTTAGAATATCACTTTCAATCAACTAATCCTATTTGGCATTATTTCAGATTAAAGCACACATTACCGGTCATTTTGATTTTGAATGGTTCACTGGATTTTTATTTTTTTTTTTATGTATACTTTTCATTTGTATTAGATCGCAGGTAATAAATTAAGGCATAGCAAGTAAGCAAGAATTCTACCACTGAACGAAATAAAACTTGAATTTTTTGATATTACTTTCCAATCTTGTTATCATTTGATAACACTTCCGATCCGGCTCCTTTTTTATGACTAGACATATCATAGGCCTAGACATAATATATTCCGCGGGCATCCCAGACACACTGACATGTATATATACGTTCGCTTTAATATTCATATTAAAAGTTCAACAAATTATTTCTATTCTTGGAAGTTAATCTCCTACATCATCAAATATTTCTTAAAATTGATTTTTAAAGAAATAGAATTAAGCAAGCTTTGTCTGCCAGTCCCTAAAAGTAGGTATGGGGACAGAGAAAGGATTTCTATTCTATATATTCATTGGAAAAACCACTGAACTGAAACTGGACTATGGTGGATTTTGTATATAAATTTATTATTTGAAGTTCAGCGGAATAAAGTAGTTCAACCAAAAAGAGACAACTATAGAAAAGTTATCCTATAATAATGTCAAATAATGTAAGCAATTTCAGGAGTATCAGCAGTCCATTTTATATATGTCAGCGCCTTAGAATATAGAGAGTACAGGAAGTGTGATAAGCCAAATTTGGTGTAGTCAAATTCTGGTTGTGTTAGTATCTGTTGCCCCTGTAGTGAACGCTCAGTACAGCCGTGTAGTAGAATCAATATAGAGAGCGGGGCAACAAGATATATGGTTGAAAATATTACGTTTGCTCCCATCGAAAATATTCTTATTCACTGTCACTACGCCATCATACTCAGGGAATTTCGCAGCTGTCACAAACGTAAACAAATCTCGGTGGAGGAAGGATTTTTTCGATATTTCGACAGCTAAACATAGAGTTGTCTCTTTCTTGAATATAATGCTGAGCTACTTCAAAATACTCTGAAAAATCCACGCTCATGCACACGAATTTTACAGGTATCAACACTTCCTGTTGTCTCTATATTCTAAGGTCAGCGCCCAGACGCAGTTATAAAGTTTTGCGCTAAGTTCAGCGAAAGCCATTTTGCGAATTAGAAAACGCGTAGATAGTAGTCTGCGATTTTGAGTTAAAGAAATAAAAATAAAGAAACTCAGTCTGATGTCAGATTGAGGCAGATTAAGTTTTTTATTAGAGGCTATATTTATGACGTTGGAAAGAAAGCATTGAGTGAGAACCGATAAATAATATAATAAAGAAGACAAGTTCAAAACACCCAGTAAAAAAGGATTTTTTTTCCGTCGCAGTACTTTAGGAGGCGTATATTTATGAGCGCTCAGACAGCAGTACCTCCCTGCTCTTTTCAGGTGCTTTCCTTTTAGGACAGCCTCTAATCGAGTCGAGCTACAGCAATACGACAGTTAACTGGTGGACGATTGGGTACATTTACCCAAGCTATCAGCTCCTCACGTCTGCCCCAGATAAGGGCCACTTTAAGTAGCTCAACCTCCCGCCGAACATCTACGACGGACATAGGACTATGTGCTACATTCATCAGTCTTGCCTCTAACTGACCACTCACAAAAGGGCATAGAACGAGTTCAACTAGTTTCAATATATAGAACTAGTCCCTCCGCCGTGGCTAGTTCGACATAAGTTCAGCTGGTCGGTTACGCTCTTACCCGTCAGTTTCAGATTCGTCGTCATCTGCACAAAAGTAATCGATGAAAATAGTAACCATGCTACCTTAGTTGCGGTAGTATTGGTGTACTGCCCGCTAGTAGAACGTACAGGCAAATTTGATTAAGTGACTGAAATGAATGCACTGGTAAATTTGGAGTGTATAGAATGTAGATATATATACATGAGTACATGTATTATAATATAGATATCTGAGTAAATAATAAAATGTTACAAGTGGCTGGTACACAGCGATCTAAAACTTGGCACTTGAGGAATTGGCTGTAATCTAATGTTAAGCCCTTTGTTCTTGGTTAGAACAATTCATTATTTCCGCCGAGACCAGAAATAAAGTCTTAATATTAGTAATGTTATCCCAGTCAAGACCCGAGATAATGATCATTAATTCAGTCGAGACCCGGCTTAAAGAGTTATCTTAAGTTCAGTCGAGACCCGAAGTAAGATAATTTAATTTCCATCGAGACCAGAAATTAATGATTATTAGTAATTAATATAACCAGTCGATACCCGATATAAATGTTAGTCCCTAACAAGCAAAAAACCAACTTACATCAAGCGATGCCAAGTGCAAAAAGTGATCGAGATCAGTCAGCTTGTCGTTTTTATAGCCCTTGCTTGCACACGACACCACTGATGTAGTAGCAGAGGCGCATGATTACAAGAATTGCCAGTGCAGCTGTGATCTTACGGTACTAGCGATAAAATGTGCAAAGCAACGAACAAAAATGCATAACAACAAGAAATTTAAAGCTACCCATGCTGCTGTGTTAAATTGAATTATATTTGCTAAAAATATTCTCTCACGTAGCGAAGAAATTCCCGTTGGATGGTACTTGTAATGATGATAATGATAGAGTTTCAAATTAATCGGCTTGAAATGATTATATTTGTGCCATGCATTGTATACATGACAATGCTTTTGTTAGATGTTGTACCTATTTTTGGGAAAAATTGTAATTAGATTGAATATGTTTGCCTTTTAGAACTCAAATTTAGCATGGTATTTTTGTAATATTTTCCGTTTGCAGGAATTATTTTTAGCACGAATCTAACTGGTTCAAACAAATTATAATGATTTTAATTCGATCTGCTCGATGAATCTATACTATTGTATTGTATTTGTAGATGACAAATACATGGATCTGTTGGATTGTGTACCTGTTTTTGATTAAGAGTAATTAAATTAGATTTAATTTTCCTAAAAGCTTGATGCTTTGTTTTCAGGATGTTTTCTTTTCAGAAGGTATCTGTTAAGAAAAATGTATTCGCAGCGATATGGTTCGAACAATTGGTCTCCTACCGGAAGCAGCTACGATTACTTATTGCCTTGTCAGATATTTTTACGTCCACTACAGACACTAGCTACATGCATACTGGTTACCACGCAAGACCTTCAGTGTACCAATACCAACTACACGACCAGCCACCATCGGCTAGGGACTCCTACGTCAAGACAACTAGTGTGCGCCGAACACTGAGAATTCTAGACTGCTGTACGCTTTCTATACGACCCACTTCAGTCGCCCTTGACTTGCTACAACACAGGATATCCGGTAGAGGTATCCATACCTAGGGCTTATAGGATACCCACAAGTCCTAACTCTAACTTACGACTTACAGTACGGTACTTTGCCATTAAAAACTTAAGTTTCAGAATGGTTTCTGCCACTTTCTTCAATTAAATTCATTCAAGTTTACTAAAATTACATTAAAGTAAATTCGTCATTGTAATTCAATTCATTATTAACAGAAACAATTAAAAAAACGAAAATCATGAAAAATATTGAAAAATTCGCCATTCGAAAAGTCATTTTTATTGTGTTTCTCAATATTAAGCCCTTTCATGATAAATAAAACATCCATATAAATCGATCATTTTAAAGTAGAAGTTTCAATGGTTATAATGAGCCTCTTTCCACCCCGTAACACCCATTTCATTTTATCAGGTGTTAAATTTTTTTTCTCTTCCTTTACTAAATTTTCCGGCTGGTCCTTCCTGTTAATAATTGTTTTTTAGCCTTCACAATCGGCTTTGACACCAACTTATCATTGATTTATCAGTCTGTTAAATGTCGAGAGGTCGATATGAAAGATATCAATACAATTTAATTTAAAATTATGTGGTTATTCACAACGAAGACGATAGAAAATTATCTTTAAAAATTGTTATAGAATTTCTGTGTGCGTATGAATAATTTAAATTCTTAAAAAAAGCGAATTCAACAAAAATTTTCAATTACTTTTTTGTTAAGTTAGCGTATTATTAATTTTATCGTAGCTTCAGGAAATATTTTTGACAAATAAAATTATTATTCAAACAGACAAAAAACGTGAAGTTATTCAATTTTGTGGTGCTTTTTAAGCATCAACGATAAAGTGTAGCCATACATAGCACCATTTGCACTAGCAACGTATCAGCCAAGGTGCATGTACCTTGACTAGAAGAAATGTCACAATAAGAGCAGAAAGAAACAAAATCTATAGTATACCGGTGCATAGCAAGGTTTATACTACTGTCACCCCAACCAAGGATTGTGTACCTTGACTACAATTGCACATAGAATTAAGCCATTCTATTCTCAAGATATATTCCCTGATATGGAAGTGTCAGCGTTTAAGTCAAACCTGGACTGCACTATAGGACAATCCAAAAAACAGTTTTCCATCTTAAATAGAAAAATTTTATCACAAGCAAGGATAACAAATTTAAATGACACAGATTTTCGAGATATTCAAGCGAGCGAATATTGAATTTAAATAACAACAAAACTTTTCACTGAATTGACTGAATTTGGTCCGAATAACATGATTAAAACGGGTTCCACATCTGATGTGAATATTCTAAGATACTTCTAATTATTGAGTTAAACAATATATTATAATACTTAAAGGACCTGCACGTACGAAAAATAAACCCAATTAACATAAACGCTTTTTTCATATTATGGCTCCAATATGGGAGGCAAAGGTAAGCTTAGACTCAAATATAACCCACATAACATAACTTTACACTTGTCGATGTTAATTTCCAAAGAATTTTCCTTACACCAAACTTCGAGCATCTTGGTGTCCCTTTGAAGGCAAACGATGTCATTGATATTTATAGCACTTCTTAATATCATGAGATCGATGTGATAAGGTAGGCAGCCATTCTCAATAAAAGTGGGTAGATAGTTACCGTAGATCAAGAAAATAAGAGGACCGAGGATTGTGCCTTGGGGCATACCACCCACCTGTTTATAAGGGAAACATCGGAAACCATTAAGGACAGCGATGCTCATTCTAGTAATTACAAAGAAATTGTATTCGTATGGAATCAAAGTTGTCCCATTTTGAAATGAACACGTTTATGAGAACCTTAATCAAATGCTTTCGAGAAGTCGCTGTAAATGGCATCAACTTGTGTGCATTCTTCAAGAGTGCTTGCTATAGTATCAGTAAAGAAGATATGAGAGTTTGACCGTCAAGGAAAAAATCCATGCTGTTGGTCAGAGCTATGTATTTTAATTTGATATAACAGTTCGCAATAGGTGGTGATTCTTTCGAAGATGAGAGCAAGACTGTTAGATATTGATATAGGCCGATAGTTAATAATGAGTCGAAGATCACCAGATTTATAAATCGGGGTAACAAAGCTATGCCTAGGGATCTGAGGTGTAACATATTCCCATTTAAAAAAAACAGAGCCCAAAGTCAAAACGCCAGCTGCTGGTAGACCCATCCAGCAAATCCAGAACGTGCCAGAGAGGAGTTACAGGTTCATAGAATAATATATTTAGTAAGCCAAATTGTGTTTTTTTTTATATTAATTTTTTTCTTCTGCCGCTCTGACCAAACGTCAAACACTTGAAATAATTTTAGGGATTATATAACATTATAATTTATTATTTATTAATTAAGTCTAGTTAGTAGGGAGCAGTTTTAAGTTAAGTGCGTCTAGCTAAATTTGTAAAAAGGAAATGAATAAAGAGATGACCTCAGATTAAACCTGAGGAGAATTAAATTGTGGACTTGTTCTCATTTCTATTTTTATTTTTATTTGCTTTTATCGTCTTTGTTTACAGTTTCGTCAAAGTTGTGGCCGTAGAACTGGCCCTGCACAAGATTAATTTTTGTTTTCTTTCCTTTCCGATGTACCTGATCACAATTATTGTTCATTTGTAAAGCAGTAGCATGACCGAGTATTCTAAAAAGTTTGTGGAGCTAGTGGATCAGTATGGCGAAAACTTGGCTAAATAAATGAGTAGGGCTTTGAAGGCTTAGTCAGTATAGATGGGACGTGTGGACCTAATTAACCCCAAAGCCGGAGTTCCACTTACAGCAGGAGCTCCCTTATTCTCTCTCTCTCCTCCTTGATCACTTTTCTCCCCAGCGTTAACCACGTTGTGATCTGAAAGTATGCTGTTTATAGAGCTTTTACTTATTTCGATTTCGGCCTTTGGAAACAAGAAATATATATTCTCTTTAAATTTACAGTTTGCACAAAGAAGAAGTTATCAGCGAGTTTTCGCCTATCCGTTCGTCCGCAATCACTAATCCGTTTCCATAATTTTTTTAGTTATATGTCCGTTCGTCTGGCTGGTCAGCAATTCAATTATTATCTAGTATCAAGGGATATGGGTGGTAAGAGCCTCCCCGCTAGCGGAAAATTGCTGTGCAGCTACCCACGCTAAGTCACAAGTTGATTTTGCAGCTGGAGGAGTCAGGTGCAGTATCTCTTTTTATTCAGGTTGAATTGAATATAGGCAGAGCTGTTGATAGATATGGTCTTGTGCTACAGAGGTAAACAATTCTTGCGAACTGATAAGTTAAACGAATTATATATCGGTTCAGAAAATGCGCGAGAACATTTTCGGAAGATCAAATTAGGCTCCATCAGAACCAGAGTTTGCATTACAATCAAATTTATCTATAAATATTTGAGACCACTGCTGAACACACTGTCGATACATAAGCTAAAACAGTTATTGTTTTTATGTGAATTAAGTCAAAATAAGCCAAATAAATGGTTCTGACTTGAGTAGACAAATGCATAATATGTAGTTTGCATATATACCTGTGACTAGTCGATTTAACGTTATCGTATTACATTTCTTTAAGATATAGATTCGATTTTTATAAATTTTTATTATAAGCAGAAAAGGCTTTAGGGTTTCTTTTATAGTAGACCCTGTGCAATTTATATATTTAGTCTAATATTTCTTTAATATTTTTTTAGACTTTTTTCAACATTATTCTATTCTACAGGGTGATTTTGAATTGTTCTTCATAAATGAAACAGGCGATATGTTGAAATATACAATTTTAATGTATTTCCAGATACAGGGTGATTGAAGCTTTTTCAGAAACCTGACAGAACGTTTTATGGTATTTCCGGTGATCTGTAACATATCGACTTGAGACATGCACTACATCAGGTATATGCGTATATATCCTATCACATTTAAGGTGCAGTAGACTTAAGTACGAAAAATTAAAAAAAACATTTTTCTTCCCAAAAATTAAGTTACGAACCATTTCACACCTACAATTATCATGTGAATTTTAATTCACTTCAGACTAGCCCCTGTTATACCTTTTAGAATGGCATACATTAATTTCTGAGGAATTTTTGCATTCTAAATTTGTTGCTTAAGTTTATATAAGATCAGAATTCTTATTTTTATATTTTAATTATGATTTTCCATATAAATTATTATTTAAGTTATTGGACTCTGTCTGTGTAATATCTCATAACTGCCAAACTAAATAAATAAATAAATGTTATGGAAGTCAAAAATGAAGAGAAACGTACACAATAATTCTTCGCATTACTCTTTTAACATACATATTAGGCCTGTTCGCGTAAAAACATGAAAAACGTGAGAGTGACCTTCACAAAGTACATGAACGGCTTCGAGTAAAAACTTGTACAAACTTGCAAACATTCGGGATTTGTAATAACGACGTGAAATTTTCCTAGCACATAGTACAATAAACAAATTTAATTTACCATTTTGAATATACGTTGAAATGTCCTTGGACGACATTCTACTTCTACTGGAGGAGCAGTAACAGGTTTTTCCATTTTTTTAAAACTAAAAACTTGAAAAATAACTGAAAACTTTAAAAATAACTAAAAACCGGCATCGAGCTGTCAAAACTGACACTTTCAAAGTTTTACTAGACGATTTTTCAAGAGTTCATTGCCTTACCGTGTTTAAGTTTGATTGTTGCATCGTTGATCAGCCACAATAATTCCTCCCTTGTATTCACTGGGAGTAATTCTTTTTTTGACATCAGTCCACTGGCATTTAAATAAATGGACTGCTGATTTTGTTAAAATCCATACATTTTAGAATTAGTTAAACAGTTCATTTTCTCCTGTCTGAATGTGTGTTTTTTTTCATTATATCTCGTTCTGTCATTGGTCCCTTCAGGTACAGCAACTTTAAAAAAAAAAAATCGATACTGGGAAGAAAATGTACCTCAGTGTCGCAGCCTACAATATCTTATTATATAAAAATACAGTGTCACTGTGCTTGTACACGCTAATCTCCGAAACCGCCCAACAAATTTCAATGAAATTCTGTGAATCGGTTTGGTTGGTTCCAGCTAGAGAGATAGGGCAGTTTTGGACCCGATAGACGGAGCTATTTTCAAGACGTAAAAAACTTTCTGACAACGCGTAGTTACGAAACGCTGAAATTATGTACACGACGTTTTCTTAAAAATGGAAAATACATGTTCAAAAATGAATTAAATCTGGCAACTCCTTCATAGGGTTGCCATACAAATATTTCGGATTTTAGTATACATACATTTGGACACTGTCTGACAACTAGTGAACGTAGAGAGCTCTAATTTGGTACGCGGTGTTTTCATAGCAATAGCAACCCATTTTTTGTGCTGCCATACAACATTTTGGTTTTTCACTATATATTTGGAAACTGCCTGAGAACGCGTCCACGTGGATAGCTCAAATTGTATGCACGGCGTTTTTAAAACAAAATATAAATTTGGGTTCAAAAATTGGACAAATTGGGAAACTATTTCGTAGGGTTGCCATACAAAAATTTTTGTTTTACTATATACTTGGGCACAGTCTGGGAACTGGTCCACGAGGAGAACTAAAATTTGGTATATGGTGTTTTCATAGCAATAGTAAAAAAAATGACAAAGATTGTCGAAATCGGACGTTGCCATACAAAACTTTAATTTTTCCCTACATACTTGAGCACTGCTTCACGGATCGAAGTAGAGAGCTGAAATTTTGTACACGGGCCTTTCTTCAAAAAGTGTAAACTAAGTTCAAATATGGGACTAATTGGGCAGCTCCTTTGTATTGTTGCCATACAAAAAAAATTGGTACGTGGTGTTTTCGTAGCAATGGTAACTAAAATTTAAAAAATGGATTAAATCGGGATACCCCTTCTTGGTCTTGGCATACAATACTTTCGTTTTCCACTACATAATTTGGACATTGCCTACCGCGTCAACGTAGAGAGCTACAATGTTGTACGTAGGCCTTTGTTAAAAAAGGGGAAATTTAAGTTCGAAAATGAGACCAATCGGCAACTTCTTCGTAGGGTTGCCATACAAAAATTTCGAGTTTTACTAAATATTTGGGCAGTGCTTGAAAAAGCGTAGACGTAGAGAGCAACACTCTCCCACACATATGAATGAATGCACGCAAACACATACATGCACGCACACATAGAATGAAACTCTAGAGTACGAAATTGCGCGCTCGAGTCAGATAATAGCTTAGATATTATGCATCTATGACCACCCCTATATTAACGCCGTTGGGCTCCTGCTAGTATAATATGTATTATATAAATTTTTTAGATCTGACAATTATTATGTCTGACAATTCATTGAATTTTAAAATCTGTAGAAAATAGAAGTTTTGTAATGTTTTTATCCCAGAAGACTCAGTACATCCATGGTGCAATAAGATGTCAGCGTTTCATTCTATGATCTGTATACCATTATCACCAGATAATTTTAAGCAAGAAATAAAAATCCTTAAACTTATTGCGTCCCTTCCCCCTGCCATACGATTTTTATTCTTAACGCTTCAACCTATCACCTTTTTAATTTATGACCACCCGTTGAAAATCACTCTATATAGGAGGCTTATTAGAATAGTGGATACTATAATAGCTTAATAGATAAGTTACTAAGTGACAAGTTTTAAATTAAAAACCTTTCCTTGATTTACTCTACCTTTCAAGAAAACAGAATTTGTGACATATGCTAAAGATGTGTCATATAAATGAATAAAACAGTTAAAAAACAATAAGTTATTGCCTGCTCTTTCCAACACGTTAACCGTACGAAAATTATTGGTTAACAATAAGCTATATGCTGTGGTTCATGTCTTGAAAAATAAGTGGAGTCTATAAAATTTCCTATAACAACTGGGACGCCATTTATTTGGGAAAAGCAAGGCGGAATTTTAAAGATAGATTAAAGGAACAAATTAATTGTTAAACCTCTAAGCATAAAATTACGGGAAATAATAGTAAAATGTTACATAACCTACCGGCCGGGAGATTGTTGAATAAATGTGAGATTAAAGAACTTTGAGCAGAAAAAGATAAAGGCAGTTTTATGTTTAATGAACAGACTGACTCCAAAAATTCGGACCTTCTTTTAAGTGCAATTTTGTTAGATTAACATAGTTTACCTTAATTAAATTCTTGTATATATGTATCATCTAAATTAGTATGTACTGGTGTTAGTGTTTGGTTTGATGGCTTCAAAAGCTTTTCATATTGGTTAGTCCTCTGATGATTAAATTTCTAAATTTGTTTAAGTAAATTACATTAATATTTTGTGAAACATAACAAGTGTTTGAATTTTTCTTTTTGAAAATGAGGTTTCACGAAGTTCCAACTAAAAAATCTGTTGACTACATTAAAAGTATAATTTTATCTATTGTAATACTAATAGTTTGACTTCAACTTCTATTCGAGCACTTAATATTAACATACCTTACGAGTTGAGTGAATTGTCTTGTAGGTAAACGAGAAAATTTAATTAATTTTGCAAACTAGTAGAATACTGCAGTTATAAGCTTTACAAATTCGACATCTCGTGCAACGTAAGATAATAATTCCTTTCGAATTGCTGTGACAAATATTTTTTTTTATTTTGAAGACAGGGACACAGGAGACCCTATCCCAAGGACGGAGGCCATAGCGGCCCATTGTGCTGTCCTATTAAAAGGCCATTCAGCAAAACCTTCCTGTCCTCTTAACGAAGCGCATCAGGTATTGGTGAGTCAGATTTTTTAGCTCATCCACAGAAAGAAGGGCAGACCTTAGAGTATCCAGCCTGCACCAGGCGAAAGCCGGACCCGCACACATAATGTGTTCGGTTGTCTCAGGATCTCCCTCCAGGCAGAACAGACAATCAGACCTGTCAACAACTACCATCCTTGTTAGATGACCGTGAAGTGAGCTGTGGCCGATAATACCAACCACAGTTCGACAATGTTCCCTTCCGAGCCCCATGAGAAAATCGGAGATATTCCCATTGGGCCCATCATGAAACAGTTTTGTACACCTGCAAGTACTCAGGTTCGACCATCTCTGCTTTCTATGAACATCCGCAATGATGAGACAAGAATACTCGAGGTGGCAACGCCTACGGCGATTTCCGGTCTGTGGATCAGAGAATCAGAGCCAACCCTAGATAAAAGATCAGCCATTTTATTCCCCATGATTCCCATGTGACCAAGAACCCACAGGATTGAACCCCTGTGTTGGATACACAACTTATCCACAGACGACCTGCAATCCCCAGTAACTTAGATGTTATCCGAGGGTCACTCAGAGCCATCAAGTCTGCCTGACTATCCCAAAGGATAGCAATGTCCTTCCCAAAGGATGGCAATATCCTTCCCCTTGTTTTGCGTATCAAGGCCTAACTTCGGTAGCATTGAGATCGCGAAGACTTCAGCCTGGAGGACAGTGGTGTGTCTACCAAGTGAGTACTTCATCCCCATATCTGGCTCAGGAAAGTAGATATCCACCGCAGCTCGCTCATTAGAGAGAAAGCCGTCCGTGAAAATTTTTAGATCGGACCGGGGAAGGCTCGATACGGCAATTCGTGCAGTTCATGACTCCCTTACAGGAAAGCTCACACAGAAACGACGCCCGAAACGAAGAGCAGGTACCGTCGCATCACGTGGCATATTGGCCAGAGAGTTTTCCAAGTCCAGCCCATACGCCAGAGAGCAATTAGATGAGCCAGTCCAGCAGTCCTCCCATCATGAGCGCAATCAGCACATAGCCCTTTGGCATCTGCCGCGGCTTGAACGAAGACCCTCGTACCCTCACTAACTTTCTCCTCTACGTACAATCCCCATGTCAGCTTCGAGTCAGAGAACACTCCAAGGTGCTTGACATAAGAAGAGAGTTGCAGAGTGTGTCCAAAAAGCTTACGTCTTCTGGAAACGAGCACCAAGCTGGTCTTTGTTGGGTTTATTGTCATATCAGACGGGTGCACCAGTCCTCAGCAATATTGAGGCCTGGTTGCGTGAAGGCACAGGCAGCAGTCATGCTGTGCCTGGGAATGAGCAGAGGGATGTCATCCGCCTACACTTCACATGAGAGTCCCACGTTTTTCAGCAGCGTGATGAGTTAGTCAACCAATATACACCAGAGTACTGGAGAAAGCACGCCACCATTTATGCAGCCTTTCTCGACCAACACACTGACAGAGGTTCGGCCGTCCACCTCCACAGTTAAGAATCGGCGTGTTAACAGTTGGTCGATCCATCGCACTGCACTGCGACGAGCGACAAATAATTTACAAGAACAAATAATTCAATTATTTCTCTCATCCTTCATCTTTTTCACTAAAATATTCAAACATTAATTTCATTCTTAACACGTATCCCTCAAAAATCTGCCAAATATTAACTTGAAATGAAAGGCTATTTTCAAAATTTGCATAATTATCCTACTCCAGCTGTGGTAAATTATAAAATTCGGTCGACCACAAGGCAGGCTCCGATAAAAACATGGAATGCGACCCTCTAACCTTTTCCATGAAACTTTATCACTCCGGATAACAGAAGGTGCCCTTGGTGCCTTTGTCCGTACGAAATTTAAGTAAGGTGGGCCAATTAATTATATTTGACTAATTTTACCAATAAGCACGCTGAGTAATATTTTTGATATTAGAGAATGTTACATGAGATTGGTGGAGAATACCAGCTGACTTTATAAAACCTAAGAGGCAAGAGCATTCCCTAAAGATTTCGGGAATCCTTGGATTATTTTAAAAGTCAGTTGTGTTTCTTCTTTTGTTGAATCAAAAGGAAAAGTATCCTTCAACACTATATAAATATATATATATATCTATCGCTTCTCGAAAAATAATCGTCAATGTTTACGTAAAAGTTTAAGTTAAGAGCCTAATCTCATGACACTGTCTTGCGACTTTGCCCAAAATTTCATATCTACTTCGATTAAAATGTTTTTGGTTAACTTTAACCCTTTCTTGATATGCGCATTGTATGTCGTTCCCAGGCTTTGAATAATGAAATGTTATCTCTTAACCGATGAGTTAGCAGGCTCTACCCTTTCTACTCTTCTCTACTCTTTCTTTCGATGAAATCTGCCGCACTCGCCACTTCACGATGATAATTTTCTTCTCCATTAAGTTATTCCCTACGAATCGCCTTCTCTTACGGTCGATTTGTTTTTGCTTTTGCCCAGCGTGCATTTGAGAGATTGCCGCATTAAGGAAATATATTATATATTTAATTAGGAAAGAAGTGTGTCCTTCCTACGCCTTTCACTAAATTGTGTGCATATTTTGGAAGCACTACCTATAGGCTAAGTTAGAAAAAGTTTCCCAAGAGTTCAAATAACGAATTTCCTATCCTCTGCAGAATTACTTTCATTTGCTGTGAACTATTCGTTTTCCTTAACATCCACAACTAGTGGATTTAGCGACAATAATTATTATTGTTGTGAGTATTAGTTGAAAACCCTCATAAAATTGCTTTGAAGTTCTCTTCTAATTTAATTTAACGAATTTTGCACTCATTAAACAAGAGTCTTTCGCGTAGAATAAAACTGATAAAATTTTATGCATCCGAATTAAATATTTTTATCGAAATATTCTGTGAAAGGTTTTTTCTAGCGATTTGAGTAATCTTTTCTTTTTACAGGTAATTAGAGGATGGTTGATAACGACCGCTTGGGTATATAAATAACACATGGTTGAAATTTTTTTAATAATAGCTTTATATGATTTTGTTAAATGAAGTCATTAAGGAACTTAACAATTCAGTTGCATTTCATATTTATTAATTTTAATTTAATTTTATTTTATTTTAAATGATTCAATTCAAAAATATTTCAATTATGAAAGTGTATAAAATGTTTATCGGAAGTGTTACAGGCCGCAATAGTTAAATTAGTACATTCGACACACATCCTTCATTTCTGTCCTGTAATTAATACATGTGACTCGGATATTTTACGGTGATTAACCATTTGGGATAAATGCATTGGTCCGGGATAAAATTCTCTGTACCATACTCATCGGCGTAGCCAAGAAGGGGCGAACCCAGTGTCATCCTCAGAAAAATACGACCCAAAATTATTAAATCTAATTGAGCGATCAATTATATTTAATTTTTACCAAGCAAGAGTAAGGAAATTATTTAAGATTGAGCTTCCGTGCCATCTGCGGTTGGTTGCTGTTAGAAAATTGTAGCTTTATTTAAGATGACAATGCAAGTAAATGTAGTTTTAGTTCTCGTTAAACAATCCTTTCCCTTATACAAGAAAAAAAAGGAACGAGATCATAAATCCCTGAAATACATTTGTAGCACGAATGTAGGAACTAGGAACTAGCTTCGAGATATTTGGCGCTTTGAGATTTTTGTCATTCTTAAATGTATTGTTTGAGTAAAATGGTGTATCTCAAAGCGTAATGATATCTCGAAGTAAACTAACCAGCTGGTGTAATGCAGACTTGAGTAGAATAAAAATAAATGTGTGTAGTAGTTAAAAGAATTTTATATAAAAGCGTGAAATAATTACCAATTAACTATATTAAAAAAGGTGAGCGTTTTCACTGAGTCTGTGCTGTGGTAATTCTAAGTTGTTTAAATACCTAGTTATTTATGTAAAAATATAGCATGGTGCGTAGTTATTCCTATATAGGTGATTTCGCTAATCATATTTCTCCAATTTACTTTAAACTAAATATAATTTTAATTGAGACAAGTGATGGTTATTGTCATGATGTTTAATTAAATAGGAGAGGTAGGATGTGGTTTTCCCTCTGTTTCTCACAGTAAACAGGTAGTGGATTTTCACCTGTGCCTGAAACAGGTTTACCGCTGACAGAATCAGTGATAGGGACTGTAGTTTCCCACCCTCAGTGAAACAATTGCCACTTTTGACAGTGAATTTATTATTTTTTTTATATATCTCGTTCAGATAGAGCTATCACTTCTGGAATCCTTTTAGGGTATATATACTTTGGAAGTTACACTACCCGACGCACAAATTTTTTTTAGGGTTCCGTACCCAAAGGGTAAAACCGGGAATCGGCTAATTTTTTGATATGGCCATCTGACTGGTGAGAAGGGTTGCGTTTAGCTGTGCGCATTCCGTTCCACAGGTAAAAAGAAGAGTTTTCAAAATAATTTTAGTTCGATTTTTGTTTCTTTCATCTGTTTTCATAAACATCGAAAATTTTTAATTTCACTATTCCCAGACAATGTCCTCGTTGCTAGCACTGTCCCAGTTGTTTTTTTTCGCTACAAAAAAAAAATATTATATAACAGCTTTAATTTTTATACAAGCTAGTTTAATTATCGAACCACATGAAATTAATTTGCCAGGCGATAATTCGGTTGATTATCAATAGCCAGATAAATTCGAAAAACCTTTTGAAAATTAAAGTCGGAATGAGTTTAATTCCTTATAATCGATTATAATATCACTTGGACACAAGAAGGGTGCTCAAAGTCTGATATACAGAAACACAAAATGTGTGCCATATGAAATAGCAAATCGCTCAGTCCAGTGTTATAAGTCAGTGGGAACATCATTATTAGATTTTATACTTCAGTTTCTAGGAAGGGTTCAGTAGAGTCCGTTCCCATAACTAGACTCAATTTCGAAAATATAAACAAGTCAAATATTACAGATTTAAAGATAATCCTACCTCGGAAAAAGGCAAACATCACAGAATTATCATCACTCATAGAAAAACTGGAAACTCCGTACCAAATTCCTGAGGTATATTTTTAACGACGAGCTTTTGAATAAAATTTTTGAAGAAAGCAATTTATAAGTGATAAAAGACATTTAAGTGCTATTTATAATTACAAATTATGATCTCTTAAAACATATTGGAATCATGTCATCTGTAACAAAGCTTTCATACGTAAGATTTTACTGAGACAAATATGTAGATCTTGAATTATTCAAAAACACAATGCCCTTAAATTACTTCGAAAAAATTTGATCTGTTCTTCATTTTAATGATAACCTCAAAGTTGTTTCTGACAAAGCTGATCTGGATTTTTGACAAGTTTTATAAACGCAATCCAGCAATCGATTTGATTCATCGAAAATTTGTGACATTACTTACGGAGGAGCATTTATCTGTTGGTGTACATATTTGTGCTTCGAAAGTTAGTCATCATTTAAAGCAGTACTTTAAAGCATCATAGATGGGGATATAAACTTTTTGTCCTATGTGGTGTTACCGGTTTGTCATTCAAAATTGAAATTTATATTAGATTGGAAAATAGTCCCCTGAAATCCTCTCCGGTAGAACCAAATTTGGGAGTTGGTACAAATATTGTGGTATCATTGTGCCCCGAAGTAGGTGCAACAATAAAATATATTGGGGTAATTTTTATACATCTAACCAAATTGTGTGCTACCTAGCCAAACAAGGTTATATGTTGTTTAGGGACAGTGAGGTGAGGCCGCATTCTGAACTGCAAGCCGCCTAAGGTGGAAGTCCAAGAGAGACCTCGAGTAAATATATGGCAAACTACGAAAATATTGTGATGACGAACTTAATAAGGTAGGACCACAAAGGATGGCATTGATTTCGTCAGGACAGAAGATATGACAGAAAAACTAAATTAAACATCATTAGAAAATGCCCCGTAGTTGTAGATGAATATAATCGTCACATGGGTGTTGTAAACATCAATGATAGTTTTATTGGAAGGAACAGAATGCCGATAAAGTCAGTAATCAATTCATGGATTTTTCATAAAAGAATTCCAGGAACAAACACCATGTCCTCGAATCAATATCCAGTGGAGCTTGCTACTACCTGTTTAAAATTGCTACCACAAATTATGCAAAAGACGGAAAACCCTCTGCAGGATCATCACATAATATGCAGCGTAATGAAAAGAAAATGAAAGGAGCCATGGCTCCTATCCAGCACGTGATATACAACATTTCCAAATTGATCATATTTCTCAGTGGAATGCAAATCGTATAAGATACAAGCTACTGCTATGTTCATCCAAAACGTATATTATATCACTTGTCGCAAGTGTTATGTGGTTGTTGTTTTGATTTGTGGAGTTTTACGAAAAATAAGTTTAATTATTACCAACTAGTTATGTTAAAGTTTAGCAATTATCTAAAATTCTTTAACTCAAAAGTTCTTATAAAAGTTTTATTTTAATTTTATTTTAAGGGCGTTTTTTTATTTATATATTTTTTATTGTGATATATACTTTATTTCGAAGAAATGGGTAGTTAAAACGTCAAAATTCATTTTTATTTACACCTGTGGAATGAATTCCAGGTTATCAAGCTTTAACCCAAAAGTTTCTACTAAGAACTCAAGTACCATTTAGTCTGGTATCTCTGGATCTCGATAATCAAGGGCATATACCATTTCTTACCACTTACCACTTATTCTAATTATATAGTTGGATACTGTATTATTCACCTGGTCAACCTGCCATTAATTTTTTGTAAGTGTTTATTAAAATTGGTTGCGGAATTTCCAATTTCCTCCCATCTTTTAAAGAAAATCGTTGGCCCCTTCATTGAAGGTCTATTCCATATTGATTTGAGAAGATCATTAATATAATATATTATTGTATATTATTTCTTGGATCGTTATTATTTTGACCATCGATGGTGCATCTTCCTATTTTCACAGACTGTTACAGTTGCTCCAAAAGTAATTTTCCGGAATTCACTCATCATTTCGCATTCGTATAGAAATTGATAATATATTGGGGGAAAGAGATATCTTCGAATTATTTTGTTGAAATATCAGCAGAATGGACGACTGCAGACCCCATACAAGACCGAACATATATCAGTATTTCTTTTTTCTCCCTGAAACAGTTCAAATTATAAGCAATATACATTCTTTAGTACCATTGGGCCAGCCTTGTAACCAATACGAATATGCTTGGCTTTCATAAATTGCTTACATTGATGAATTTTATATCAATGGGGGCATATTGACTTTTCTAACTAGTAGTAGTAGTGTGATCAAAGAATATTTGTCTGCAGTGTCTAAATTTGAATTTTCAGCTGAATATGTCGAAAAGTTTCCTGAAATATGTTTCTTTTGATCGTATTAGAAATCAAATCATTATGTGAATCTCTCCAGTTTTTCCAATACATCCTGCTATAAGGCAAAAGTCCGTACTAATAACACAGTTTGATTTGATAATATTAATATTAAGGACAACGTTTAGATCAATTCTTTTAGGTATAAGAAAATAATGTAATCTTGTATTACTATCTCCGCTGATGTTATGTTATGTTAATAATACAACTTGAGTTTTTCTGTTGTACATAAATTGGTAAATTTTGCGAAATGAGACATTACGTCAGTAGAAGGATGAGCTCAAAAAATTCAACAGGAACATGTTTCTGAAAGTGTTAGCAACGGAAGAAAAACATAATCTAGCTGTGAGTCTATTAGATCGATATCTTTCCCATCTATCCATTTGATGGTTGCTCCTTGAAAGTCGCTGGCTGATCTTCATCATCTTTGACAAATTCTTCGTTCTTATGTTGATATATCTCTTCTGCAGGTAATATTAGTTGCGTACGGGAAATTCGATTTGGGTGATTAACCTATTATCATCTTCATCGCATTATTCTTGATCAGTTCAGCCATATGACATTTGCTTCATTTGGTTAATCCTCTCGATCAAAAAAGTTATTCAAAATCTTCAATGATTTCAGCTACAGACACTATTTTCCAGTGGGAAATATGTCAAGCGCTCCACACAATACCACATACAAAGGAATCTTCGCGGAAGCAGATCTCTTTACTGATTTAGTGCATCAGCTATATGAGAAGATATGACTCATATGCATTCTGAAAGCGCAGAATAATTTTCATTTTTGAGTATAGACACAGCAAGTGTGTGGTTGCACTTAATCAATAAATTATTAACAATATGGTTTTTTTCCTTACCAACTTGCCCTTGCAACTCGTACAGGTTTACAATCAAACGCGGCAGTGCATTTGGAAAAAAAACTGAAATCTTCAATAAGCCTTTCCGTTGAACTGCGCTTCCCTAGAATCTCCAATGAAGCATTTATATTTATTCGCGTTCATTTGGTAACGCGCGTACAGTGCTATTTAGGCTTTAAAAAATCGGTAAAGTGCCCTGATTTCATAAAGGCAGCAGATAATTATATTTCATGACAATGGTAAAAATAGCAGCCAATTGGGTTTCCGGGAAAGTGGTAACAGACGGTAACAAAAAAACGGAAAAATTTGTATAACTTACGTCATACCACGATAACTCAAGAACGCTTTCACTAAGACTGCTGAAATCTTCCACACGGCCTTTTTTAGAAAGAAGTAAATTTAATTTCGAAAATTGGACCAATCGGGCAGCTCTATCGTATGGTTGGTATACAAAAATTTCGTCACCAAATTTTACTATGCTTAATACGGGATCAAACACTTTACAGCGTGTTTCCCCACAGGAGGTCAATAGAGCAGGAGGTGATAGTACTCACCTAGCCTAACGAATAATTGTATGGCTGGGGTCCGGGCGGGGAGGGGGGGGGGGGCAATATCCATCATTTAGAAGTTATAGGGTGATTAAGAGAAAAAGCTAGTTTTTCACAAAACACCATGTATTTTCAAAAGTACTGTGCGCATGGTCACAGTTCAGAGCTCATTTTTTGGAAAACTTCATGGCCTTTCCAATGATTGCTCAACCAGCCCCGTTCCTCCGTCCTATCAAGAGTGATACTTGTATAAACTAAAAATTTCGGATTTTCTTACTTTTTTTTTACTTGAACCTCTACTTTTTTTGCAAAACGGTCGTTAATATACGTTTTTTTTTATAAAAAACTATAAACTGAGGACTCTTACCTTTAATTTAACTTAGTATACCCTATGCGCTATGTGCAGCTGTTAAAGAGTTATTAGCTCAAAACCCAAAAGTGATAATCATGACAATATTCAATTTAAAGCTTTCTTAAATTATACCAGTACATTAAACAACACTCGCAGCAGAGAGTACGTCAGGTATATTACGACAAAAGACCAATAAAAACTTATTGAGATACGACAGAAAACGTGGCATACTCTTAGTTAAGAAAATGTCCTTATTATAATTCATTTCCACATCCTCATGATCCATAAACTTTTCGCTCTTGTTGACTAGAAAGGAAAACTCGACACTTGACACTATTATGCTCTTTAATGACAACAAGTTTACTAGAAAGGCCACTGCAATGTACCTCGCAATGTGCCGATTTTTTGAACTTTCATCTTGGAATTCAATACATATACATTACAGTTTTGTATATATTTCATCATATTTATTCTAAGGAACTCATTTAAATTCCACTTACTTTCAGCTAAGGGGTGGTAATAAGAATTCACTCAAAAGCTCGTAAAAATTCTGTTAGTTTTAAGGTTCTTTGCTTGAGGTAACCAACCACGATGAGTATCAAGTGCCACTTATAATCAAGCGTATATGCAAGGGCAAGTAATGCGTTACACCTGTCTCAATTTTTTAGTTGCCGGATGCTGGGTTCTTTTAATAATTCCAAGCATTTTAGTTAATGGTTCAGAAACAAAAACTGATAGCAAAAAAAGCACTACAGAGAAAATATTGGGTAAATATACTTCTACAACAGACCCCAATAATTGGCTTAATTCCTACATATAGGGCTAAGGACTTCCTGCTAGTAGCGAGAAAACGGAAATAATCTCCTTTTAATAACCAGGTCTGTGTTGAGAAAAAACTGCTGCTGAAAATATGAAGCAATATCCTTGCGTCATGTTCTTTAAAAAAAATTTTATATCACCTGCTAAATTCTTTCCCTGGTTGTAGAAAATTGCTTTGTGCTCCAGAACACCACCTTTCGGAGGAAGGCGAACAACCTTATTTTTAGAAGGAAAAGGCACCCAGTCGCGACGACAGGTGCACCAGGTATGTATGCTTTGGGAAAATCTCCCGAGTTTGGAGATAGCATCAGGGAAGTGTACGGTTCGGGCTGTGTTGATAGTTTAACTGATTTTAGATTAGAAAATTGCAATAGCAGGGCAATTTTTTTAAAGCAACAAACATTTACCTTTAAATAGAGCAGCACTTATCGATTTTTGTATTAGACATTAAAGGTGTTTTTTTTTACATTTTACGTTGATTTTTTGCTTTCGCCTTTTTTTGTATAAATACCGTTATTGCCCTCATTTTGGATAATTTTCTGTTCTTGGCATTATTTTTTATTCCTTTATAGTAATGGAACTAGAAGAGAGAATCATAATCATATGTAAACAATAATAGCTCGTGTACCGACTTGATGATAATATGCTCTTACCTCTCTAATGTACCAACATTATGTACATATGTAGCTACACTAGATGAAGTGTTGAAGAAATCAGACTTAGTACTTGGGATGAAGCACTTGCTAGAGAAGTTGATAAGAAAGTCTACTTCTATGCAAATAATGTTGCCTAACTTGATACCCGTTCTAGAAGCATATATATGCAAATTTGGTTTAACAATATATCAGAGCTCGAAATTAACCGGTATTGTCTAATTTTCAAACGAAAAAGTGGTATGCAAAATGGTCACTTCAATAAGAAATATGTTAATGGTGTCTGCATATTTAAAGCACTTTCAACTCACAGCATACCTACCACAAAAATGGTACCTTTTCGTATAAAAGTTAAAAAATATGAGTTTATTATAAGTAAGATATACTTTTACAATAATAGGTTTTAATATAATAATCGGTAATTTTTAACATATATTTTCCAGTAAAATAAAAGGGTAAACAAATTATTTTTAATTCTCAATGATGTAATTAAAGTGAAAAAGTCTGACCGATATCGACTTTGTCGACAAGATGTGGGATTGCGAGTGTGTCAACATTGCATTGTATTCAATTATCCTAATTTGAATTTCGTTTGATTTGTATGTGTCGTCTTCTGTTAGGTATTAGGTTTGTGCCACACTTTGTTGCCGGAGTTCCGGCAGGATTTTGGCGAAATTCTGGCTTAGTGGTGAGTGGTTTTGTATTTCAAATGGGCTAGGAGGAAAAATTTGATTTGATACTCATTATTTGATATGGTTTCGTATCCCTTATTCCTCTAGTTTTGTTAGCGAAAAGTAGTTGGACATGATATTAGTAACACCGTGGATGTGGTAGACGTGAAAAACCATGCATTGAGCATGTTTAATTTTTTAACCATTACCAAATATTGTTAAAAGCTGTTTGTGTAAGGTCACAGCATATCGATAGAAATGACCATACCGTTGGAGACCTCCAGCGACGTAGCCGAGACTAGCTTCATAGATTTTGAACAGGAAACAGTTCAGATGTACTTTACTGCTATTGAACAGAAAACCGTTCTGATGAACTAAGTCAGCTATTGAAGACTGGGAAACTATTCTACTATCTCCAATAAGCAAGATTTGTTATTCTTGAAAACCAAAGAGGGAGTAGCCAAAATAGCCCAAATTCGAGAGTTAACCTCTGAAAATGTTAACAAATGTGTACAGGAATGCACTGTGGTAGAAAAACGAAAGGATGGCCGATATGTGTATTTAACTGTATGCTCAACTGCATTTAATAGCTTCATCATTTTTAGCCACTACAACATAAGACTTCAAAGAAAACCTTTTTCACGACAGGACCACATGTTAAAGTTACATGACCAACTTATCGAGCAGCGAATCAGACGTGAAAAATCTATTTCCAGCCAATGTAGCGCTTCGATTGATACTGTGCTTAAAATTCAGCCACCTGCCAGTAGTATGCTTCCTACACAGCCAGATGGCCCGAGAAAATATTGTAATTACTGTCACTATTCAAAAAGGAGATGTATTAAAACTTATTGTGTGAAGTGCTTCAATCCAAATTGTGGTGAACATCAATATGTACCAAATTTGTCCTAATTGTAGTTGTCCTGAACCCAATAACTCTGATTAATTTTGGTAGACCATTATAGTGATCTCATTAGTGATCTCATTTGATCTCATCACAATGACATCACGTCACGACATTACAGCACAACCTTAATTCAAATCCACGGTGACCTACTATCATTGAAATCAATGGTGACCCACTATCAGAACGATATTATTCAAACAAAGAAATACCGATAGAAGCGAGTGTCCACACGTAAAGGCATCATTCCTACAGGCGCAACAAATATTATGAAACCCCATTCACTGGGTCAAGTAAACAAGAAGCGCTTGTGTAATATGAATCACCGTGTGTACATTCATAATGGTCACTATAGCAACCATATGTTCGGAGTCCCAACATATGATGATAAACAAACGCAACTAGGTAAACATAAGCAAAGAAAGAAATCAATGAATTTAATGTATATGTAAGCAATTGTATTGTGAATTAATTGTTTTCCATTTTGTAAATTTCATATAAATTTAGTGTAATCTAAAGACAGAAATACAGTTTGAGTTTATGAGATAACGCTGCCAGACCACGTATCCCATACAGCACAAAATTACCCAGGGACATCCTATTCTTGTTCCACAGATCCCATAGCCTTGCCGGGATAAACAGACCAACATGGGAAAGTCATTTTTCCCCATTCCAGAATTTATTTATATGATTCTCGCGGTTCACGTGGCTCTCTGGTGAAAGCAGTAATTTGTTGCTTGGGGTACTTCCGGTATGTATGGAAAGAAGCCACATGAGAACTGCGTTGTTTAAGCCAACTACAAGCGTGAAACTATATTAGAATTCTATTCGCTTCTGCAATTCCTTCTTGTTTTGGAAAAGTTTGTTAATTGTACAAATTTTTTAGAAATTTTGTCATAGGAATTCAATTAGCCTCTGTTAAAAATATTGGATTTATGTTTTGTGGAAGTGCATACACCCCTGATATATACTTTGCAGCCATTTTTCTTTTTAAATTGCCTACCGATAAAAAAAAATCTACAATCCCAGAAAATCTCAAGCATTATGCTCATATATTCCCCCGTACATCTTGATAACAAGCTAGGATATTCGTAAGACGTCTCTACTTGCAGTGAGAATTTCGTATTATTGAATGCGTTAACTGCGCCTAAGTACAACCACCGGAAATCCTGTGGGAAAGGCATGAGATCTACTAGGGACATCCCAACCCCGGACATTCGTCACTCCCAGGGATATCCTAAGTTGTTAACTGGGACCAGACAAGATTTCACACGGACAATTTATATATCCTAACAAGATTTCCCAGTAATATACCACGGACACATTGGTGCCTTGTGGGATATCTTTAATTAAACTGCCCCTCCGCAGAAATATCGGCGTATCCTCTACTCTGCAGTATTGACGCTATTGATCAGCGGATAGTCAGTAGTGACGCGTTATAGTTAGGAATACTCTACGATGTACACTTACCATTACACCATGAGCATACAATCATAATGTGCTTTAATGAATTTCTAATAACTTTTTTTTTTTCATTTTATTTGTAGAATAAATACCTAAGTCTTGCAATGCGTGATGACAATTACTTACAGAAAATCTAGTAAAGCTATACATTGAGTTGCAAGTTATTTTATACATATAAAGCTTCCAATTTTGCTGTTATTTTTGAAAGATATTCAATTTCATGTTGATAATAATTTTAATTTTTAAAGATTGTAATAATATTGTTACGTACAGTAGAAATGGAAAAAGACACATCTATGAGAAAAGGATACATCGCGTGAAATAAGGATATTTCGGAGAATCACACTGCAGAAAAGGACAAGCAACACCAACATCTCTAAGTACGGAAATAAACAACCCTGGGTTCGGAGAATCGATGCTTCTAACATAGCATTTGCGGGAAGTTTCTAAGAAAATTTGTAGAGTATAATATGGCACTAATCACCGCCAAGAGGCAGACTTCCTAAAGATCCCAAAACATATCCAATCCTCACTCTCTCTCAGCCCCCTCACCAGCAAATTTAACAACAAACTCTTGCGAGAAAGTCATTAACTACATATGATGTGACGCAGCAGCTGTAAGGAAACGAACAAACAAGAACGCGAGAGGTGATCAAAAACCAAACCAAGGATCAAAAAGAAGAAAAGAGAAAAACCTCTAATCCAACTGAGGGCCAAAGATAAGCTCCAACGCCCTAAAGAAGAAAATCTGAAGGATGTGAAAAATCATCTAACAAATTCCAGGAAGACAATGAAGAAATTTGAAAGCGCAAAAGCAATTGACTTGACTTGACTGCCAAGAGGTAGTCTTATTTCAGACATTGAAGTGAACGAAGTAAACTATTTGGCCTGCGATACATAGAAGTAGAATACTAGCTATAACATTATTTGATTTGGTTGTTGTGAATTTGTGAAAGTAAACAGTAGAGTTAAATAAACAGAACTTGTGAATTACAATTCAAATATTGTGTTTGAATAAATAACAAAGGCCCCGATCGTAACAATATGTTTTATAAGACTGAATATATGGTATATAGTCATTTCTTGACGAACAAATTTAATCTAATTATCCTTTCCTTGTTAATCCTCATGTGAGTGGGTATGAATTTCTCCGAATATGTGCAACGTAGTACAAATATACCACAGAAATTTTACAACACTAGCGCAAGATAACGTAGGTGCAATCGGGTTACAATCGAGTCCGCAGAAAATTCACATAATACATTCCAAAATGCAAAATACGGAATCAAGATGTATGGGCATCTGATGCAAAAAATTCCTACCCACTGTATGGCCAATTTACACTGGCAAAAAAACAACAGGACATAAACTGAACCCAGGTGACAGTGTTGTTCAGGGCTTGCGCCATAAACATATAAAAATAGTGGTAGAAGTATCGCTATGGAATATGGATACCTTTTTTACAATACTGCCGCTAGCTCGACTTTTGATGTCATAGAATCTCGCTGTAGTGGACACACTGGAAAAAAAATATGCAATATATACCCTCACAAATGTTTGCTAACAAATCAGGGGAACCACTGTTGTTTCATAGGTGCCACAAAAAAAAGTGTACAAAATAAACCAGAAATTATACACCAGTACAACAGTCTAAAAGGCTTTGTTTTATAATATGATAGATATAGTTAGCCTTGCCGCCTAAATATATCCGAAAATAACCCCATGTTTATAAAGAGCACCGATAGTCGCCGTATCTTCCTGAGAGATCTGGGAAAAATGCTGGCAATGCCATCCATTGAGGAACGTTTTCAAAACCGTCGTGTCTTCCATCACTTCCCGACTAAGTCTAAGAATGAATGTATGCTAGGAAAGACTTTGCATTGTTCCGGTACAGCACAGGCAAATACCAGCAAATCTCAAGAGTTTGTAGGTAAAAACACGGAAGACACGTAATATGTGCAATCGTCCTGTTTGTGCCCAGAACTCAAGTTCCATTGTAAAATGTTGTAGTTGTACATTATATATATACGTTTTTTTTTTATAATTAAATAATAATTCCATAAAAGTTAATGTAAAAAGAATTCTCTTTGGCTATATCTTATTATTTTATATGTATATTGTATATACAAATATCTCCGTAATTTTAAGTATTAAACAAAAAGAAAGGAAAGCAAAAATCTTGTTATGTCAGTCATTGTACCACGTCGCTCCCTATAAGGGGTAATAGCTTTGGACCCAAAAATAGAATATTTCTGATAACGTTTTCGTACTATTTTTCTGATAAGATGTGGTATTTTGATTAATTTGAAGAAGATCTGGGAGCTCACTTCGATATAATGCGCCTTTCATGTGAATTTCTCTTAAAAGATTTACGATTGGTACATTTGTACCACGGCGCTCACATAACCCTGTTTTTTTCCTTTTTTGTGATTGTATTGCGTTAAATAAACAACTATATTATTTCAACTCTTTTGTTCATAATTTTTTTGAATGCGAGTAATATTAACTCAGGGCTACCAATAAGTGAATATTATAACGAGTTAGCATTCCAAGATTAAGTGCTCATGACTGGGTCAAAGAATTTGAAGGTGCCGTGCAAGTATTCGAGTGAAATGATTTGAAAAAAGCAATAAATACTGAAAGTCAGATAGAAGGTCCCACAAAGCTAGCCATATGTACAGCTGACTGGTTAAATACTAGTTCCACTTGCAAGCTTACTACTCGACGAATTTACAGTTGAAGAAAAAAATTCAGTTTTAGAAGACCTGCTGAGAAAGCATATGAAAGCAAGGTCCGAAACATTTCTGGAATACTTTCTCGCAGTTGAGTAAATCGTCAAGCGAGCACGACTGGAGTTGGAATATGTAATGAATTCTTAAACCAAGGTATTCAAGAATATGAAGCAAATTTGCTGATTCTACATGGTGCAAAAGATTTTACTGAGCTCAAATAAAAGCCTCAAATTCTTTCCCAGTGTTCTCAACGAAATAGCATCGACCGAAATTGGAGGCCCAGTAAAACTTGATCTACCGACAGAAGGAAGTTAGATGAGAACTCAATCAAATCACGTTGTTATACACGGTGTCTTGTCCGTGTCGGTGTCTGGCAACCGAAGGATAATGATAGGCAATGACTAGATAAACAATAAAATATATAGTTGGATGGAGGGAGGGGGGGGGGGGCAATCTCAACGATTTACGAAATAACAGGACTTAAGGAATTTGGGTGTGTTTTTATATATCACCCTGTTGCTTCTGAATGCTACACTCTGTATATAAGTTTTATGGGTCAATCGAAAGACAACTTCTTTGCCCATTATTTGACTGTTATTTCCATACTCCTTTCATTCTACAAGTTGAAAAGGATCAAAATCGAAAAATTGGAAATTTGAACTTCTTTTTTCAGTTTGAGGTTTAGATTTTAGGGAATTAGCGCAGTGGCAATACAATTTTCATAGCTACTGAAGATTGCGTGAAGTGTTACTTTTCAATGGATATACCACATCTTGTATCTAACTGCTACCCATCTTCAAAAAATCGACTTTTTATTACCCAAACTCATTGTGCATTTTGCCAATTTTTCAGATGCAGTTTTGTGTGCAGAGACGGACATCGCAGAGTTTTGTGGAGTAGGTTCTAATTTTAGTCAACGTCGTGCTGCTTCTTTGGGGATTGCCAAATACAAATTCTTTAAAAGACTGGATGATATGTCAAACAAAATTCTTCCCACAAAAGTTATTATAGGAAGATCGCTATTGGATCTGGCTGAGCGATGTGTCTCGATTATGGTCTTTACTATTATACACCCGAAAATTGAAGATAATCCCCTTTGCGTGCAAATGATAGGCGTAATGATGTAAATGTAGACACTTCTACTTATCCCAAATATAGTCAAAGGTCGAAGAATAATATTATTATATGTTATGTCCCAAGTAAAAATCCTAGCTTTAGTTTTGAAAGTTCTCAGCTACGAAATACCAATCAGCCAATGCCCTCGAAGATTGTCAATGAAGGAGATGGAAGAAGTAGAAAAGCAAATCGATGAATGGCTTTGTGGCGACATGTGAGTGTCGATTAGTTCCAAACTCTTGCCCAACCAACGTGTTAACTAGGTAACAGACTTTTCAATATTCATCGCTAGTAATATTTTGCTTTACGTAGAAGGTTGTAGTTAGGTAGGCGATGCATAATGTATAGAAATATAAAAACACAATGTGAAAATTATCCAGAAAATTTCAGCAACAGAACAATTACTTTTCTATTTTGTATAACAAATAACTGCATAAAAAAAATTAATCGGGATACAGACATCTCAATAGAGTCAATGCAACTTTATTTTAAGGCTCTTGCAGATAAAATAAATTCTGTTTCAGTTTACACTCCAATCCAGGTCTTGCAGTACGAGCGATCGTTCCTTGCCGAAGCTGCCATATGTGCTGACTAGACCAATAACTCAACTACAGCCTCCGAATATGCCACAGCGACGACGTATTGACCGGTAAAAATCACTGAACTTTCAGTATCGACACTCTTCTTGAGGAGCCCTCAAGACCATATAGTCAGTCGTAGTATCCGTCCGCGTTGTCATTGGGACAGCTTGGAATAGAAATAAGGCCTCAGTGTTCTAAAGTGATTCCTAGCACACGGCCATATACACATAATTGATTCAAATAGCCTATGCAAGGATGCCATTGCCTTCTCTCGTCAGCACTGCTTGGGGGTGTCCAGTATTAATCAGTAGCCAGATATTCCAAAGTCAACAGTAATATTCCGTTGCCCGAAATTAAATCAGTATTGCGGGTATCAGACATCACCTGTGTTAGACCGCAGCTGTAGACGCCGTCGTTATTAAACAACCTCTCCCTCCACCATTGAACTCAAGGCAGCATTACAGCTACAGGTGTCGTTATCAAACGACCTATCTTCGCAGCAACATCAGCTCGCAACACGGATCTAATGTCAAGACATAGTTTAGCAAAAAAACATCTCATCCACGCCTCAAGAAGTGTTCATCTTCTCTGAAGGTGGAGAGCTGTTGTATCGGTTTTAACAAGAAGAATCGTATACACTAGATTAACAAACATTCAAGACTAGGCATATCATAACATCATAACTTTCAAAAGGTGATTACCTCGACCGTTAATTGTGGCAGCCATTTCCTCCACGGAAAAAGCCATCTCTAAAGCTCTGTGATGGTATTGTAACACGTAATTTGGAATTCGCAAGTCTACTTGTAATAAAGAAGGATGGTATTACGTGTATTTGCATTGATCACAGATACGTCTAGTATGTGACACCGAGCGGACATATGAGTTTAAATCAGTTCCTGTTGACGTGTGTACGACTCCCACACAATTTCAGAGAAATATTAACCATGTTTTCCATCCATTAATACGTGCCGGAAAACTCTGCTATATATACATTATATAATTATCCGACCTAAAGATACCGAAGAATCGCTTATTGTTCTAGAAAAAGTTCTATATGTCGCCGCGCAGAATAGTTTAGATATAAAGGGAGTAAGTGTGAGTTCCTGAAAAGAAAAATTACCTATTAAGGCTATGAGATCGAGGATGGAAAATTTTTGTTGGAAGTGAAAAGCTGGAAACAGTGAAAAAGTTCCCATAACCTGGATCCATAATAGCGGTACAAATTCACTGAAGGAATTTGAAATTGATCGTTCCCTAAATGATACATTAACAACTGGATATGATTTCGCTGGTGGTTCTATGCAATGCAAGAATTCCACATTCTGAAAAATAAGTTATATGCCACCAAAACAACAACTACACTGAGACGCTTCAGAAATTGCAGTTGCAGCAATTGACTTTTGCATATCCTCGCAGGATCATAACGGAAAAGGGCACCGCGTTTACTGTCGCCACATTCAAGAAATACTGCAGAGACCAACAGATACAACATATTAAAATATCTACCGGGGTACCACGCGGTAATGATCAAGTCGAACGCATCCACCGCATTAGTTATTGAAGTTTTAACTAAATTGTCGATTGGTTCTGAACATAACTGGTACAAGAATTTGGGAAAATTTCAGATGTGGTCAAGAACGATTACCGTTCTTCAAGCCAAAAGAGATGAGCGACCTAAGATGACCCCTCAAATTATACGTCGAACTCAAAAAGAATACCAGAAGTATATTACAATAAAGAGAAAAGGCGCCCAACTAAAATAAAGTTGATCTTGATCCACTAATCTGAATCAAACCAAATTACTTCGCCAGAACTCTCTGAAGAGGATGAAACGCCTCAACACGACAACGCTAGTGAGCAACGTAGGTTACCTCAGTAATACAGACAAAACCAGCATTGTAATTAGCATCCAAAACTATGCATCGGCGACGAAGCCTAATAAATCAAAGAAAATCACCCTGATAAAGACAAATGAAGACGAAGTTTAAGCCAATAATACCACTCCAAGACAACAAAAAAGAAGGAAGACGAAATCATAATTCACGATGAATATACCCTAGCTGTAATAAAATAACTGAAGTCAAAGTCATAAAGCTACTACCCTGAACTGACAATGAAGATAACTTACACTGAAAAAGATTATCTAAGTCAAAGTTGTAACCAGCGAACTCAAAAAACCTGTGCAGAAGAATAGAGGTGTCGATTTTGGAACCAACAATGAAATAATTACTTCAAATAAAAGGAAGCTGAAGTTGCGACCAATGAAGTTTCCATCTAATACTGGAGAATGAAGTTGACATTTTGTTGAGTTCAAAATATTGTTTCTCAACGATACGTCACCGAGTCGGCGAAGCATAAAGATGGCTGAAAATTGAATAAATAACTGGTAAGGAAGCGGGGTTTCGTCACTCACATATATAAAATGGACTGCTGATACTACTGAAATTGCTTCTATTATTTGACATTATTATGGGATCACTTTTGTATACTTGTCTCTTTTTGTTTTAACTACTTTATTCCGCGGAATACAAATATTAAGTTCTATACAAAATATAACATAGTCCAGTTTTAGTTCGGTGGTTTTCCAAATGAATATACAGAATTCAAATAGATGGCACAACAATATTTGTAATCCTTTCTCTGTCCCTCATACCTACTTTTAGGAGCAGGTAGACAAAAATTGCTTAATTTTATTTCTTGGAAAATCAAGTTTAAAAAATATTTCATGTTGTATAAGGTAAGCTTCCAAGAATATTCGAGTGCTTCTGTAATTTATTGAACTTTTAATATGAATATTAAAGCAAAAGTAAAACTTGAAATTAAGATAATTGTCACACCATGCCAAAAAAAGTTGAACCATATGCAACAGAAAATTAGTCAGTCCATGTTATATATGTCAGTGGGTTTCGTGCGAATACAGTCTACGTGAGTAGGCAATTCAATGACAGTCAAACCCATAGAGCGGGGGGAGAGATGACAAGAGGGCTGGTCGCTATTTGAAAATTCCATTGAATAAATAACTAATAAGGAAGCGGGGTATCGTGCGAATACAGTGTACGTGTTTAAGCATTTCAATGACAGTGTGACCTATGGTCGGGGGGGGGGGGGGGGGGTAGAAATGACAAGAGGGCGTCGTTGATATTTTGTGTCAGTTCAATATTCTGATATTTCATAATTTTGAAAATAAGTTCTCGGATTTGAATTCGCGATATTGTGAAAAATAAAGAATTAAACGTGTTTTTTACGTAATAGTAGTATGAAATAAGTGCGGAATATTTCTTTTGTGAACGACATTTTGTGTAATAGAGACTCCGGAGTCCTAAATTAGCATAATGAAGTGCGCTGTGCTGTACTGTAGGAACGAACAGAGTTATTGTCGTGGGAAATCTTTCTTCAGGTAAGCTCAATAGCTTTACTTATTAATTATATTGTTTTAAACAAAATAAAAGTGAAATATCTGTAAAAATAAAGAGCCATGGCAAAAGATTTAACATTTTACCAATGCCGGTTTATTTGTTTACAATTGAATTGTCATTGGTAGATAAATTATTCCAGTTATACAAAGGCAACGCCAAGAAATATTATCTGAAAATAAGGGAGAGCTAAAAATTTGTTTATTTTACATACGAATTTGGATTATAAAAAATGTTCCCCTTCAGAATGTCAGAATTGCATTACTGCCATTACGAAATGAATACAAACAGAGCACACTAATACATTTCGCCGCGATGCTTACGTTTTCACCCGATATGCCGTTTCCTTATTAGTTATTTATTCAATGGAAAATTCTGCCTGATTTCTGACATTTCATTGTGACAAGTCCATTAAATTATCATAGGCAACGCCAAGAAATATTATCTGAAAATAAGGGGGCGCTAAAAATTTTCTTATTTCACATAGTAATTTGGATTATAAAAAAATGCCCCTTCCAAAATTTCACGGTTTCACTACTGCCATGACGAAACGAAAACAAACACAGCACACTAATACATTTCGCCGAGTGGCTTAGGTTTTCACCCAATATGCCGTATCCTTATTAGTTATTTATTCAATGCGGCCGAGTTGTGCCATGTGAATACTCCTCAATCTAACGTGAAACAAGAAGAAAGCGAAAGCTCACTCAACGAAGGTAAATGGAATGAATTGTCAACCGCATACGAAGAAAGACGTATCTCCGCTAATTCTCCTCAAACAGTATTATTTTCGATCGAGCTATTTGCAATATAAAGTTTATAAGTAAGTACTATTAGCCTAATAAAATCTTCATTGAATACTTTTTTAAAAAAAATATACACCGAATAATTTGAAACCCACGTAGCTAATTCGATACAAATCCGTACACTGAGCGGAAGTGTGACGAGCAGACTGAATCATTATTTTTAACTTTTAAACTTGTATTTTTCAACTTATCTATAGGTAGAAGGGCAGACCCTAGCGTATCCAGCTTGCTCCGGGCGAATGCCGGACAAGCACACAAAAAGTGTTCGGTTGTCTCAGGCTCTCCTTCCAGGTAGGACAGACACTCAAGGCTGTCAAGAACTCCCATCCTTGTTAGATGAGCGTGAAGCGAGCTCTGGGCGGCGATGATGCCAACCACAGTTCTACATTGTTTGCTTTCGAGCCCCATGAGAAAATCAGAGATACTCCTATTGGGCTTAGAAAAATAAAACAACAATAAAGGCTTAAAAAAGCAAAAAGTTTTGTTGTGGAAAAAAAAGAGTAATAAAGTTGGTGTTGGTGAAGATCTTGTAAAATCAAATTAAGGACTGTTTTTATTTCATACTTCAAGTTTTTGTTGCTTATAAAATAAAATCTAGTAAAATAATAAGATCTCTGGAGAATGAAAGTACTTACTAGATAAGCATCCAGAACAGAAATAAACATTAGATCTGTATGCTTAAGCACTTACAGATTATCTACAGATCCGAACTTTAGATATATTTGAATTCCGCCCATTACCAGTTCAAATCGTACGACTTGATCTATAGTCTAGGTAATCTGCGTGTGTATGTTGAAAATTTGTACGATTGTCAATCAGATCGGCACTTCATGAACTGCAGACTGTAGATCTGTAGATAAATACACCACACACATGCACATCGTCAGATAACAGGACTGCAGATTTGTAAACTGCATACAAAGTGTACAATTTCAGCGTCAATCATTATTTTCAGATCAGTTTGATATTTTCGTCAGATAATTGTAGTTTCTCATCATTCCCAACATAGATAGAAGTACAATATTCAATGAATTCTGAAGTATACAGGAAACATGGAAAGTAAAATATGATTCATATTCGGATAGAAAAAAAAAAGAAAAATATTATCAGGAATAAATAGAACTTTATAAAGCTACTACTGATTCTGAGAGGAAAAAAATTAATAACCTCATATGTGAGATGCTTTGTGAAGCAAACCAATCTTTCACCCAGAAACGTTTTTTACTCTTCACTGGTACTTCTGACAACAAAATTATTACAGAGCAGCAAATTTCTTCTTTGACAAAATCATTTTAAAAATTCCATGAGAATCATGAACAGCCTAATTACGATATGGACTGAAGAAACCAACTGTAGGTGTGTGGTTAATAGTCAATTTATCTTAAGTTTACTATCTGTCAAATTTCAAACTTACGATCTGATTTGATACTAGTGGCTGGGCGAAAACAGATTTGGACTGGCAGATGCCATCTACAGTCTGAATTTGCAGATAATCTGTAAGTGAATGGGCACCTTTACCCAAATGTTTTTACCACGGCTTCAATGGTTTAACACAGACTCGAGAGTTTTTTTAACTGATAATATGTATGTTAACTTTTCGGACTAGAAAATTTTGACAGTGGAATGGATATCCAAGTTGTCAAGCTGTTTTCATTATCCTCTCTACCGAAAGAAGGTTTTTACTTGAATTTTACTCAGACATTTTTACACAAAAGTAAACATACAGACATAAAGGTGGTGCCTTTGTATTTAATACTCGGACCCCTTTAAATATATTCAAGGAAGTAAAACACATCCCAGAAGGATTTACGGAAAAATTTAGCACTTGCAACGTTCAGTATTAGCTATTTGTGTACTCTAAGCTGCTATAAACATTAGACAACATTGGCAGAAAGAAGATTGCAAGGAAATAAAACCCATTCCCGCAAGACGATTGACACATTTAATAAGGGACAATTTTTTGTGTTGTCGATGAAACATCTTCCGGGGAGAATGAGAAGGACTCAGGGATGGCCATGTCAGAAGCCCGCTCAAAATTTAGGAACAGAAACAAACAACTCATGTTTCCTATGTACCAAGCTCAACTGCCGTTAACAGTGAGTAGGTATATACATCACCATTCGGGGAAAATGAGAATGCTCATCAATTATTATTATTACAGATTTTAAATATCATAAAATAAGTTAATTTCATAATCAAGAAAAATATTTCTGAAATAAGAGATCAGAATAAATCATCAAATTTCAATTAGACTTAAGTAAACCGCTCTGCTGTTAACTTGCATTTATTTTGTTTTCCCACATTATCTAATAATAAACTCTTTATTTAATTTTATGTTTCCGCATTGTTAAACTGCACATGGTACGTGCTCAAATAAAGATTAATTCTTTTTCACAAATTGGGTAAAATCAATTATTTGACCATTTTATGCAGCCTTTGTTCAATGAATATGACATATATGTAATTCCCACATTTTGCTTTTTTGACATGAACATTTTAAAATTAAATTGGAACTCACGAGAAATTTATGTTATTGTTCAATTAGGGTAACACTTGAAATAAATGGATTGAGATAGCTCGTGGGAATGGATACAAAGTAAATGACGCCGGTCAGGAAGGATAAGGCAGTGAATTTTGAGAGTTGAACGCTTAAAGATTTATTGCGATGTTATTAATTTTTATTTTTATTCGCCAAGATAAGGAATGTAATCCATGCCTGATACAGAAAAAAAAGTGAAAAGTTTTTGTGACGAACATATTTTCCGGTAAAGTATTTGTTGGTTCATGAACGGAAACTTTTGTTTTGTGTACCCGATAAACGATAAATAATAAACCATATGAAAATTTTGGTAAAGACAAATAGGATACAGTCATAAAATTTTTGTGATTTGCAAGCACACCAGATGGTTTTATCTAAAAAACCTAAATTAATATATACCGTTACGTGCAATAAAAATGGGACAAGCGAAATCTACATACTTCGCGTGAAATAACTAATTAACTACGGACATAAATAACTTTCAGAGAATCGAATCACAGTAAGGTTCAGGCGGCATCTATAAAGTGCGGACATAGACAATTTCAGGCTCGCAGAATCGATAGAAAGAGCAGAATGGAAGGATATTCCGGAGAGGAGTGAGAAGGTGAAAAGTTACTGGGCTCAATGGAACCCTATCTATGTTGAATGCCTTATATTAAAACATAATTGGGAGCTAACTAACGGCGAGTCATTCCGAATACAGATCAGCAACAAAGGTCAACGATATTCGAGAACACACTCACAGTAGATCCTCTGGAGGACACTTGCGATTGAATAAAACAATTTCTAAAATACAAAAAAAGTTTTATTGCCAATATATGCGAGCGGATGTGTAGGAGTGGTGTCGCGAATGCACTGTGTGTCCCTTTTGAAAAGGCCCGCCACACAGAAGCAGAAGGGAATGCACATGGCCACCAAAGCGAGAATAAAAGAAAAAACAGATTGCATGAAGACCCGCTATGACTTACATGCCAATTCAGCAGGATTTAATAAGGTGATCTTGTTTGGCCGTACAACCCGAATCAAGACACGGGACGTTCTCCAAAATTACAACAACCTCGGGAAGGACCTCATGCAGTAGAAACTAGGATTAATGATTTAGTGTACAGGATTCAGCAGGGTACAAGAGGTAATCAAAAAATTGTTCATCTGGATCGCTTGTGTTGATAATGCCGATCATCAAGACCACGCAATAGAAAAAGGACAAGTTCGGACATAAACAACTTTAGGAGAATTGTATCACAAAAAAGGGCACGCGACATCTGTAAAGTACAGATATAAAGAACTGTGAACTGAACGTAGCAAACTATTTGGATTGCGATAATTGGAAGTTCATTAATAGCGACAAGTAAAGCAGAATCGTTTGTGAACTTGTAAAAGTGAACAGTATAGTTAACTAAATGAAGAACTTGTATGTTATATCTGAAATATTGTGTTTTAAATAACGAACTACGACCAAACTGGTAAAAATATTGATTATTTTTTTGTCATTTGCAAACACATCAGATGGTTTTATTTGAAAAATCTCCCACAAACGGTAATTTGATTTGGTTTTGGTGTTGATATGTATTTGTTGGTTCAAGAACGGAAACTTTTGTTTTGTATATCCGGTAAATAATAGAACATTTTCTTTTGTTCTCATACAAGGGATATAGCTATATTTGTAGATGATCGTTCGATTGTACGGGTGGAAAGCTTCTGTCATGGTTATATAATACAATTTAACAGAAGTATGCTTTACAACAGAGAACCATACGATATAGTTGTAACGATAAGAAGATAACTGATATTGTTTAAATGTTCTAAAAGGCGTAGGAATACATAACATTTGAAGTAATAACGCACTGAGATGGAGGTACGATGCCAATAAGTATATACTATGTAATTAAAAGAACCAGCAGAAACATCCTACCATTTTCCAAAAGACATTCCTTATTACCGCTTCTGTGTATCTTATTTTTATACCATTCCTTAAATATCCTTTCCAGCATTCCGTTATAAAATTACTTTAAATTTTAACGATTCATTTGTGGTGGGAAACCTTATTACGGCATACCAAAATCCGAGCTATCAGCAATTATCTAAAGACAATATTTGTAGGTTTAAGAACAAATCTGGAATGGCACTGCGCGAGGCACCAAAGGTACCATCTTGGTTTCCCTTGTTTTTAACTCATTAATAAGTTCATCGTGACAGTCATTTCTATACTCATTAATAAACTCATCGCGATACTCATTGACATGCTCATTAATAAGCTCATCGAGACCCTCATTGACATGCTCATTAATAAGCTCATCGTGACACTCGCTATGTACTCATCGAAGTGCTCATCTAATATTGTAAAATGCACAAAAGAGAAGGACAGCATACATTTCTAAATAAATAAAAGAGATGCAATTTTTATGCACAGCATCTGTGAATAAGTAAATAACTGAGTTTTTTCCCGGTTTTGATTCAAACGCGAATAAATTTCAAGCGTTGGATTTTTTGGGATTATATGACCCGGTTGTGTGATTATAAAAACACTTGATAATTTTAGGTGTCCGATATATTTCGGTCATTGGTTGTGACCATTCTCAAGGAGCTACAATGTGAATATAACAATAACAATAATTATGCAGCCATTCTATTGTAATAAAAGTTATTTACCTTATGATTATCGTATCATAGTGCTCTTAGTGTGTCAAGGCTATCCTTAGCCTTTCGTCGTTTAATCAAAATTAAAATATTAAAAAAGTTAAAAATAAAAGGAAAAACTGGACAGTCACTTGAAATAAATTATACAAAAAAAAACGAGTAAAACATCTAAGTAATAAATTAAATATATATAAAACACTTGGACTACACTACTTCTTATGGTTAAGGTAAATGACAATTACTGTGTTGTCTATATACATCTATTATACTCTTATACTGGGAACTAATATATTGTGTGTCTACTTTGAAATTCGTGTTGTTGGGCTTATTTGCATGTATGTATAGAGCTTCCATGTTTTTCCTTATGTCCAGGAATGCTCTTTGTGAAGAATAGTTGGATTGTCATAATTGAATTTGTGTTTGTTTTTGATAACATGTGCCAGGCATGCTGTATTGTAATTCCGTTCATGCCTTTGTGTGTCATTGTCATTTATAGTAAGTTTTGTTGCTCGGTTGAAATCATTTATGTGTTCCCGCATTCGTGTTTTAATATCTCTTCCCGGTTCCCCGATGTAGATCTTATTGCAATTTTCTGTCTTGCATTTTATCTCGTATATTGCACCTTTTGTAGGTTTTTCAATTTTGGTGTTGGTGTTTGTATATATTGTCTGCCAAATTAATTGTCATTTACCTTAACCATAAGAAGTAGTGTAGTCCAAGTGTTTTATATATATTTAATTTATTACTTAGATGTTTTACTCGTTTTTTTGTATTATTTATTTCAAGTGACTGTCCAGTTTTTCCTTTTATTTTTAACTTTTTTAATATTTTAATTTTGATTAAACGACGAAAGGCTAAGGATAGCCTTGACACACTAAGAGCACAATGATACGATAATCATAAGGTAAATAACTTTTATTACAATAGAATGGCTGCATAATTATTGTTATTGTTATATTCACATTGTAGCTCCTTGAGAATGGTCACAACCAATGACCGAAATATATCGGACACCTGAAATTATATCAAGTGTTTAAATCACACAACCCGGGTCATATAATCCCAAAAATCCAATGCTGGATATCCACAAAAGACCCAATATAAAACAACTTTATTCGAATAAATTTCATTGGTACGTTCACCTGATTGCTCATGAGGAGCTCATTGATGAGCTCATCATGATATGTCTACCAGGGTACATTACCCAAACAAAGTTCTTCTGCGTTCAGCAAAGTATTGCTAAACTAAAATTCCGAATTTAAAATTTCTAGGTTTAGGTTTATAGCGTAGGCCAATAGTTCAGAAATGTGTGACTTGGCTCAGACTTCTTCAATTTTAACGGAGAATGATGGAAAAACATCCCATATATGTAGTGGTTTCTAGAATATTGCAGAAATTTGATGCTATATGCCAGCCGGCAACGGGGATAAACTCAGCTATGCGAGGTATGAAATTTTGTAACACTTATCCGTAAACATGCTATCGTCTTTAGCAATCGGAGTCTTAGTATTATCTGTTAAATTGTGTATTTATATTTAATTTTGTTAAAATATTCTGTAAACGGAAAGATATACAAACGAATTGAAATCGATATATCTATAATCAATCATAATAAAAATAAAAATTCGTTTTGCAAGTTTCAATGAAAAGCTACACTTGAGTTCCGGATTATGCATTCCATGATCAGGTCCAATAATAATTTACCTTTTGAAACATACGGATTCGGGTACTTTTCACTTCATCATACCTCAATGGACAATGCGTAGCCCATTCGATAAAATTGTCTCCGGTTTCCCTCAAAATGCCATAGCTAGCAATCCCACATCTCTTTAGAAAATATTATTTTACATTTTATTGTTATTAATATTACTGCTTTTTTCATTAATCCATATGTATTAAATGGTCTGTCGATAAAAATGTCAAATAAATTCAAAAACTGTTAAAAATCTACCTATAAATCAAAGACATGGAAATTTTCCCAATTTTAACGAGGGTATTGAGATTTTTGTAAACCTGCATGCATATTGTATGTACACATTTTTATAGCCACATATATTTATATCCATATAGCTTCCTGATTGCAGTGAAAGTCAGCTTTGGCTTTGTTTTGCAACCAATTCATAGATATTTGTGTTGCTTGAATGCGAAAGTTTTATAAAAAAATGTAAAACTCTAGATGAGTTTATGCAGAGCAGGCAATATAAAAACTTAAGTAATGTAAGGAGAGAAACCGCAGGGTTAACTCGTTGGGTTGATAGCTGTGCTGTACCCTACGCTATAATTGCAAAGCACATAAAGTGCTATATGCTTGTTGATTATCGGATTATAATTGAAATGATGTAAAATGCATCACTAATTTCCAGAAAAGGTTTTGTATAAAACTGATATTTTGTTAAAAGCTCTTGTTGTTGTACTTACTATAAATTTATATTGATTCAATTGGTTGTGCTATCAATGCTAACAGAGATCCAGCACCAACCAAAAGTCACGCAATTATTAAAATTTTGAATAAAGTAGAAAAAAAAACCTCAATAGAATAGGATATAAAACAGCCACCACATGCAGTACAGAAGAAAACAAATTTACCAAGAAAAGCAGTGAAGAGAACAATTAACAGTTTCACAATATTTAACCGATATATTAAACTGTTGAAACAAAACTGAATGCTCCCTGGGGACGCCCATTTGTTGCAAAATCTAAAGATTCGTACCTGTATGACTTATCTTTTACGAATTAGATAGTATAGGATAGGATTAAAGAGAAATAATTGTCCACCGACGATCAGTACCTGGAAAAGCTACTTCTCCAGATTTTTGGTCACTTGGAAAGTAACAAGCTCCTATCATGTTGGCAGTATTGTTTCCGGCGTTCTCAGAGCTACGAGACTTCCGTACTACAAGCGACTAGTGATTTAATTTCTCGAAGGTACTCGGCAGTGTTAATCAAAACACCTTTCTGTATAAGCTGTCTAATTTTCTTGGTTTTGCTGCTTCCGTTTCTGCTTTTATTGAAAGTTTCTTGTCAGAATGCCACCAAGCGGTTAACGTTGATGATAAGTTATCGGATTCATTTCCTTTCCCGACTGTTGAACCCCAGGGTTCAATCTTGGGGCGGGTGCTATTTAGTTTATTTATCAATGACCTTCCGCTCGTTGGTTGCGATGTCAAAATTCACCTATACGCAGATGATGTGCAGCTCAATATATCTGAATAGACCTATTGTCCTGTTCGAAGACGGCATCGCCCGTATTAATGACGGTTTGAGCGGATTGAATCACCAATCACAATGCATTGAGATTTTGTCCCTCTAAGCCTCAGTATATTATTTTGTACAAGAGTCCACTACACCTGGCTGATATCCCACCCGGAATTCTGAACGGTAGAACATTATCTCTTGATAGTAAGGTGAAAAATTTGTGTATCGTGTTGAACCACAATATGAATTGCTGTTATAACAAAAACTCTTAAATTAAAATTTACTACAGACTTCGTAGGCCCCAATATTTTGCCCTAAGCAATCCGCTTAAATTTGATTAAGACACTAATCTTTCTTTGATTCACTTACGGAAGTTAAACTTTCCCTCGACAAACTTTCCCTGACAGCGTTTATATCCGTAGAATGGAGGTCACATTTGACGATTGCTTACGCTTTATTTTCGGACTTCGCAGATAACTTACCGCGATCAGCTGCTGGGGTGCCCGCTTACTACATATTTAATCTGCAAAAAAACTAATGAACCATATTACCTGCCACAAAGGTTTAATTTCACTAATTCACATCGAACCGAAATTTTTTCTCGTTTTACTAGGATAGTCCTAGAAGACTCTTATCTTGTCTAGATTGCGTATTTTTGGAATGCTCTCCAATCTAGTACCCAGCATCCACGTACAGTTATTTCCTTTAAGAGCTTCGTTGATGCCCATTTCTTAATTAGATGCCTGTAATGTACTTATCAGGGTCACTTCTTACAACAGAGTACTATCGCGAATTATTACAAGTTTTTTTTCTTTTTTAGCTTTTCCTAGTATAGTTCTGTTTTGTAGTTATTTATAACTTGTTTTGTTAGCCTTAAGATACCATTTTTATAATTATAGGTACCTACTTATCATCTGTTTTTAATTTGATAATACTTATTACTATTTTTATGTTTCTCAGCACTTTGTTTTTTCAAATATGCGCTCACCACTTATCATGTCAACATAATTTATATTCAAATAAGTCTAGGGGCATGACAGGTCTGAGCTTGGAAGGCGTCATCGGTTGAGCCCAGCAACTTAGATGTTATTTGAGGGTCATTCAGAGCCATCAAAGCTGCGTGACTATCAGAAAGGATAGAAATGTCCTATCCTTTGATCTCCATCTATTTTCGATGTCATTGCGCTGGCGAAGACTTCACCCTGGAAGATAGTGGTGTGTCCTCTAAGTGCATACACCATCCAACTGTCAGGTTCAGGAAGGTAAACACCCGCCCTTATTCGTGAGAGAATCGTCAGTGAACATTTTTAGAGAGGACCGATGAGGGCTCGATTAGGTGCTTCCTGAGTCCACGATTCCGTTACAGGAAAACTAACAGAAAAGCAACGGCCGGAGCGAACTTTTGGAACCATCGCATCAGCAGAAAAAAAAACAATTATTCCAACGGATACCTTGACTGTGAAACAGTCGGCAAAAAATCAAATATACGTGAAACAGTAACCTTCCCTTGAATTCAATTGAGACAATAAAAATCTACATGTGCATGCAGTTATGGGAAAGGTAGGGCATGCAGATAAACATTATATTTTATTAATCAGAACAATATTCCTTATTAGTTCCCTCGGAAAAGATATGATTATTGTACTGTACTTTTACGATTTATCCAAAATTAATTCCGCACCTCTAGTAGGATGCACACATCCGCCCTCCGCACACCATACACACAATAATGGCCCTACCAAGCCTTATCCATAGATGACTAGTTGTCAATAATTCGTAGAACCCTTACGTAAACCCTCTTATTCAAAATTTCTTTATTATAAGATTGTGTTTTTTTTTATTAATTTTTATTATCGAGATGGAAGTATTAATTTTATTCCAAGCCGTGACACACTTAAAAAAAAATGCTTTCTACAAAAGTGTTTCCAATTTCCTTTCCTTCCTTACAATTTTACAAAATTAGTTTAAAATATGTTGTATCCTTTCATTCTGTTTCAATAGATAAAATCAAAATGCATGACTTCGACCGTCATTCTGCCCTTGGTTTTTTTCCTTTCAAAATGCTTAACTGGGTTAAATAAGAGAATCCACCCTACTTTTATTACTATAGAGATAATTGGTGGAAGTCCTTCCAAAGGCGATTTTATTTCAGAATTTCCTGAAGAAAAGGAAATTAATAGAACTAAATTGTTCTTTTATCTTCTGTAGATTAACTTTTGTTCCGCCTTTTCTTTGTCTGTTATCCACATTTGAATAGACGGTAAACACAGGACTAAGATTATCGAATTTTGGCTAATTAAGAAAAAGAATACATTTACCAGAATGGCCCTAGTAGTCTCAATCTATGTTCAAAGTTCATGTGTACTAGTGCATGCCAACGGCTTCTGTCATTTAAATAATTCTTCTACAAAAACGTTAATTGGCGTTTAATTTTTACAATTTCTCCTTATATTGCCTTAATTCAGGAGAATGAGCTCGGGAAGCTAATAAATTTGCACAAATGTCAGTCTTTATATGTAAAATATAATTGCAACTTTAAAGCTGTTCTACTGCGTGCTTTTGATGCTGTTGTGCTATTTTTTATAACTTGTATATGGACAATTTCTCGTCTCTATAGAATTAAATTCATTGAAATTAATTCAATGAATTTCTATAATGCATTAAAAATGCAGAAAACATTCAACTTTTCGACCCAGTGACAGGGGTTTTAATGATAAATATGATTACGGATAGAGCGATGGCTGGTCTGGAGGATGTGAGGGCTCTGAAAGGCATCATGCGTAAACAGAGGAGTGGACTGAACATATGTTCAGTCAATGACAGAAGCGTAAGGAATTTCGTGAATTTTTGGAAATAGTGACGTGCGTATGTTGCTTGTTTATGAAACCTGGGTTCGTGAGCATATTCCCACATCGATGGTTTCCATACCAGGTTTTAGGAATGATCGCCTTGGTAGGGCGGGTGGAGCCGTTACGGCGTACGAGAGAAATTTCCTGAAGTCCAAGTTCTATAGAAGAAAATCTTGAATTTATCAACGTGGAGATTAGTTGTGGTTACGAGAATGTAAATATGTCAGCAGCTTACTACCCACCAAATAAGTTTAACTCTCGTAATATATCTGAATTTGAAAGAGTATTGTATGCTTTGGCTCAGCCGTGTGATGATTACACTTAAACATACTTAAATCATATACCACCTCTTTTAATCCGTTGCATCTATCTCTTCTTGAGGTTTTTCGTTTTTCAGTCTCTGAATCATGTTCTTCTAATTAATACTCTGGACCACGACATTCTCTTTCTAAATTATAATTTCTGCTTTGATCCCATTCCACCCATCGGCAGGTTTTCCTACAGAGACTTTAAAAATATAGATGTGGATGGGTTACTTCTCGACTTCGGCACCCTACCCTGTTATCGGATACCAGAATATTCATCAGTCGAGCAGTTAACGATTTTAAACGGCCTCGTAATTACTTATTTGAGAAACTTGTGCCTCTTCGTTTCAAGAGTTTTAATAGTTGCTCTCCGCCTTGATTTACCAGTGAAATTAAATTGCTAATTCTCGAAGAAGAGCACTTGTATCGTGAATATGGGCGATTAGGGACTAACGATACTAGGGCCAACTTTTCTGCAGCGCGTAATTTTTGTACCACTGCGGTACATAATTCCAAGCGGTCATATTATCGTACCAAATTTAACCCTGAACTACCATCCAAAACTCTATGGAGAACTTAAAGACGGCAAACGTTTGCGGTAAGGTAAGGACAAGTCTAATTGTGATTATAGTCCAGAAGCTCTAACCAAATTTTTTGCAAATCTTCCAAATAATTCCTACCAGGTTACCCCTAGCTACAAAAATCTCGTTATAACCCAGCAACTTGTGACAACGTTTAGTTTTCGGGGAGTAGCCCTGGATGAAGTTTGGGTGGCGATTTACTGTGTAAAGTATGAAGCTACGAAGTAAGGCTTTAATCTTTAAAGCACGGAGCTAGCGTCACCCACTTGGTTTTAAAAATCTTTCTTTAACTTATCTTTTTTGTTTTCTTTTCAGATAGCTGCATGTATGTTGTTTTTTTTTTTTTTTTTTTTTTATATACATATGTGAAGTCATTTAGCATATCGCATATTCTTCAAATTATTAATATTATTGGAAAAGTGAGTTTTTTTTACCGTAGCTGACCCAAGGTATCCATTTCACTCGTTTACGTTATACAAAATATACAATTTCAATTTAATGAGTTCACGAGGCAGAAAACGTTTAAATATATGTATGTGGGCTTTTGGAGAGTGCCAGTAACTCAGATGACGATGATTCTTATGACGAATTTGGCGACTTTCATGACGCCGATGCAGGTTTACCAGATGTAAATGAACTTGAAAAAAATGAAAGAACAAATGCAGAATATGACACATAGGTATATGGAAAATTCTGAAAGAGTGAGAAACTCAAGCCACCTTATATTACGTGAAGATTAGCGCGGAGTATTTTGAATGTATATCAAAGTCCACTAATTTTGAGAAAGCAGTCATCCATGCATTCATTGTGCTCCTAACTTCAATAACGATAATATAATTAGGAAAGTTTTCGGGTATACGTCAACAAAAAGAATCCCGAAAATCAGAAAAAAGGACGAAAGTGACTAAGGTTGAACTTAACGCATTTTTCGAGTTCTAATAATAGCTGAAGCTCTTGGGTTCTGTAAAGGAAATTTGGATAACCAACGGCTCTATTGTAGTTATAGCTTTAATGCCTCGGGACTGATTGTTGCACTGACTATAAGATTTGTTGATAAATTTAAAACATTAATGAGAAGATAAATAAAATGGCGGTTATAAGATAAAACTGGGATATTTTTATCCAAAAATCAATCATTTAGTCCCTTGATTCCGAATTGACGCACAGCTTGTGACCGTGAGAGGCTAACATGCCTTTCGTCAATACATGAAATCTAACCAGGAAAATATGGTATTAAAATTTCGGCAGCAACAGACGCAAAGACGTCATATCTGCTTACAACGGGATAGGCTAAATTTTATTTTACAGTTCATTGTATCTGATATTGTACTAGTTGTTGAAATGTAAATGAAGTAACGCAATTTTTCTTGTCTCTCAGTCAAGACTGAACTAAAGATCTCGACCAACGCAACAATAAAACGCACAATTTGAATTAGTAAAATTTGCCTGTTCTCTAAAGCTATTTTCGTGAAATATCGTCTTCATATACATCCCGAAAAAAAATCGAATGGTCCAACTTTTATCTACTTAAGATAGAGATTATTCCACTTTTAGCCAGTTATGATAAAGGACTACAATCGTACAAAACATGGTTTAGAAAATTGTGACATATTGATAAGGGAAAGCTCTCGACGTACTTGTCGATGGTCGATTATGATTTTTATGAATATTTTGAACAAAGCGACTATTAATGTATTTGTTGCTTACGGCGAGAAAAATTCCCAGTGCTAAATGTCATCTTTAAATAAAAGAAAGTCGACTCTTCTGTCACTTGGCCAAGAATTAGCTAAACCAAATATGCATAGCCCGAATACTAACCGCTAGACGTATTCCAAATTTGAAGCAGGCTTCAATATCTTTCGGGATTTTTATACCCGATAGAGAAGAATGAAGAAAAGAACCTACTTCTGAAGGAAGAGCAGGACCCATTTTGTGGGGCTGGAAACCAACATCATGTTATGTGTCCAAGAGCTGCAGATAAAACGTCAAAAGTAAGATGTGACGGAAAAAAATTGCCTTTTTGAAAAAATATACTATAATCCTTTCTCTAACATGTTATAGATAGATAGATTTAAGGTTTCTAAATTAAGATTTAAGTTGCTCTAAAAAATTTTATAATTTACAATTATCTGTTTGTTTTGGAAATGTTGTGAGTTATGTCAGAATTAATTGTGCTTATGGTTGTTTGATGTTTTGTGAGGTATTATAGACTATGCTTACAATATGTCGGTAGCTCTTGTGATAATATAAAAGGTTGTTTTGTGCAAACACAAGGTCATTGGATATTAGCCACTTTAGAAGGGAAGGAGGGCGTATTTAAAATAGGTGTAAGGGCTAAGCAATTGGTTAACTTCTTGAACTGACGGAGTTTCAACGTAATTTATTTAGAAACTTAGGAGGAAGTAGTTAAATCTGATAGTTTTGGCTTTTATTGTGAAATCGTTAGTTACTGCGAGATCTAGTCTTAAACGAAGAAGGGGGGTACAGGTTAAAAAAAAGGATAACTCAGCCTTTTAAAATTCAAATATAAAATTTTTGTTTCAGAATAATGCTTAAAACTATTATCACGAATTCTAATTATAAACTAGTCCGAAATATCCTAAACTAAAACAATTCAAAAATTAAAAATCAATTAGTAAGTTCAACAATTAAAACGTAACTGCCAAGAGAATCTATAATTAATCTTGTGACATTCACGAGTTAATGCTAAAAGAGAACAGAATACAATTTTCTGTGAGTATGCTGGTTCGTGTGGGCCACCAGGGACAGAAAAAACCTTTGTAGCTAAATGGAAACGCTGCAGCATGTAAGCTGCAGTGTGAAAGCAGTAATTCGAAAACTTCAGTATGAAATGTGCATGAAAGCTGCAGTGTGTAAGCTTCAGTGTGAAAGCAGAATAATTAAATTTCTGCAGCAGAATGAGATTTCTTTCTGCTCAGGTGTTAAAGGGAATAAGGCAGAAGTAAATTACGGCTCAGGAGTTCGTGGGAGCCAAGCAGAAGTAAATTTCTTCTTAGGTGTTGGTGGGAGCAAAGCAGAAGTACATCTCTGTTCAGGTGTTAGAGGGAATAACGCAGAAGGAAATTTCTGCAGCAGAATGAAATTTCTACTCAAGAGTTGGTGGATACAAAGCAGAAGTGAATTTTTGCTCAGATGTTAGAGGGTGTAAGGCAGAAGTAAATTTCTGCAGCAGAATGAAATTTCTGCTCAGTAGTTGGTGGGAACAAAGCAGAAGTAAATTTCTACAGCAGAATGAAATTTTTGCTTGGGTAGATTTTTAGGAGTTTGAGATTTTCACAGAATTTGATTTCTATGATTATAGAATTAAATTTTTATATAATGGAGGCAAAATTAGATTTTTGCATAGGGATAGATAACTCAAATTAAATTCTGGTAGAGACTATTTCCAGATTAAATACCGAAATAGGAATGGGTGACTCTTCTGCTGCTCACCACCTTTTTATATCCCCGTGAACAGCTCCATGATGGTGTTGCCCTCGCAACGATAGTTTTCAGGGTTACATTCCTCCGAGTTCTGACTGTTACGAGGGCGAAAATATGTGATGTGATGTAATGTCATTTTATGACATTGTAAAACGTAAATAATCAACTGTATGACGAATTTTTGTTGAGTTTGCTAATTTTTTTATATTTACTAAATATTAATGAGGTTTTTTTGTTTACTTTCAGATAGGTTCAATAGTGTAAACGATGGTTGAAGGCGGGAATGGAACTTTGTATTTCGGGAATGGGACTTGTATTGTTCTTAATTAGATAAGTGATGTGTTTTTTTCATTTAAAGTGTGATACTTTGTTTTCGATATCTTTTGTATTTTAGCAAAAACTCTCATCTTGGGATACAGCTGATTTGTAGGAGGAAATACAAAGTCTTTTACAATAATTTGGATATCACCCTTTACATAAATCTTGTAAAAATCGTCATTTTTTTTTAACTACAAGTAGGAGAACAGACCTTCCTTAGTGTTACATAAAAGTGATTCGTCCTGTAAATGTTAGGAGGTGCTGACTATCATGTTGGTCTAGAGAATTATTATTCCATCAAGGATCAGTGGTGTCGTATACATATGGTTCTAAAATAAACAGTGACAACCAAGCTCTACCAACTCTTTAGAGTCCATCACCATGAAATCAAGGATAGTGTGCGATTATCAGTAAATACTTAAATCACTGATGACGAGGAATAAAATCATCCTTAAAGACAACAAAAATCTCTGCTGCAAGAACTAAATCCTGTCACTTCCGCCTAAAAGACATTCTGATCAAATGCGCAATCATAGTGAGATGGAGATCGCACAGGACGGTGACGAGAAAGTATGTTCAAAGATTTCCTTTGTATCATGCTCTTTAGGGTCATTTGAATACAGGAATTGAGTAAGCTTACATATATGCCAAATTTAGTTTAAAAACATATGACCATCTCTGTCTATTTAATATCTGTGTAAAGTTTATACTGTATCTATGTTAAAGGGAGTGGTATAAATTTGTAGCTTTTTAATAATTTCCACGCCGGGCATAAACAACATTTATATTTACACTTAAATCTACACTACACTACACATGTCAACGCTAATAAAATATCCGTTCAAAAATTCAGTTATCTACATGGCAAGGAAGCGTAATATCTAAAGACATGTTTATTAAAATGAAATACTTACAATCAATTTGGATCACCTGTAAAATAAATTCCGGATCACATGTCATGAAACAGAATCCATTATATCAATTTGAAAGGAACATTGCACCCACTCGCGAAGTGTACACCAATAAATAAAATGCTTCAACGATGTCTAGTTTCTCTTTTTCCATATCCACGTACTGCAGGAACATTTCTTCCGGACGGGAGTTTTAAATCGCATTCAATTGAATTTTCTGGTAAAATTTGCGGCGCACTAGAACTTCTGCAAAAGGTAAGGAAACAAGGAAGATGTTGTTCGGAGTTATAGCCATCAGGGCTCAGAGGAATATCTTAAAACATGTTCAAGCTTCAACTACTTTTCTTTTTCAAAATGAGAAAATGTTGGAGACCTTCCTCTATCTGTACATTTTGCCGCAAACAAATCTATAAATAATGTCTTCTTGTCAGTAGATATAGGAGAATGTATGTACATAATGTATGTAGGATTACTCATGAAATTTGTTCAAATATGCAAAAGTAAATATGTGTGTACAAATTTTTAGCCATGCTGCATAAGCCGGTGAATGTATTTTAATAAAACTTCAAAATGTGCAAGTATTAAAGATAATCCATGTTCTCCGAAAAGTATAGCACAGTTGAGTAGTAATTCATTTGTTTGGGATATAGAATATATCCTACTAGAAAAAAATTATACTTACATTATTTATGCAATATACTTACAATTTTACTTATTTTAAAACAACTAAGCAAAATTCTTCTAAGGTGTCGCGGTGCTCGATTTAATTCATTTTTGAAATTTTAATTTCTATTGCTTTGAAAACGCCATGTATTAAATTTTAGCTATCTACTTCCACGCGTTTGCAGCCAGTGTCTAAATACATAGTAAAAACAAAAGTTTTGTATGGCAACCCTACGAAGGAGTTACCCGATTTGTCTCATTTACGAACATAAATTAACATTTTTTTTTGTAAAACGCCCGTACGCAAACCTTCAGTTCTTTAAGTGGACGCCTTCTCGATCTATCATGAGGACGGACATACAACAGACAGACGGACGGATATGTAAAAATCAAAATAACTTTAATATTTTTCTTAACTTAAACATTTTTCTCCTTTATAGAAATTAATTGAAATTATTTTCAATGAATTTCCATCTATAGATGCTGGAAATTGTCCACCTACCTTCTTGGTTTATCCAGCACCTTATTGCGACAAAGGGAATAATCAACCAATTTGAAAATTGAAATAAGAAAAATTGCCACCGTATGGCTCACATTTGTTTTTGATAAAAATCATTTGTATGGGCAATTGGTTGACTGAATTATTGTACTTCTATGGTAGGTGATCAGAGATCAGTATGGTTATCACTGGATCAAAGAGTTCGACATTTCAGAAATTCATTGAAATAATTGTTATTATTTTCAGTGAATTTCAGTCTACAGAGACGAGAAATTTTCCACCTACCTACAACTTTTAATATTATGCGTGGGTGTCCAATCCATTTAGCTATATCATCATTATTTCTATATGTTATATACGGAATGATAAACTAAGTATATCCTATTATTTCATCTAGGGTATAAAAATGAAGAAATAATTAGTTGTGCATCATTTTCCCAGCTAAATTTTATATCATTTAAAAGGTTAGAATGTACCTACCTACAATAATGCATAAAAATTCACTCGGACACATCGGGGGACATTTAGTTTAAAATCGTTCAAAATTATTAAATCGGAAAGGAATTATGTTTTATTAGTGTCAAATGTTTCTAGACTTTTATGTACATAATTGAATTTATTTTTTTCCAGTTCAAAACCGTATATAGATACCACTAAATGTATTCTAGCTTTTGAGTACCGACGTCTGACAGACCACGTGTTACGCTAAAAAAAAAAAAAAAAAAATAAAAAAAAAACTGGTGGAGGTCTTGGCAATATCGTGGAGTCATATAAATACCTTTTTCGTTTTGATGATGCTTTAAACTTTCTTTTTCAGAACCACATACCTACTTCATAACTGGGATCAAGGCATTGTTTGGAGCAGACCATCGTAACCCCTACTATGCCTCACTAGCAACACAACGAAGTTAAGATATTACCAGCACGAAGAACATATTGAGATGATCAATAAATAGCCCAATCATCTAGTGTGAAGTAACGCAGAAGACCAATTTGCGGAAATCAGCCTTGGAAAAAAATAAGGGAATAACCCACGTCACTCGTCATAGTTTGGTACCGAAGACGTAAGAACTCACACCCTCTGGCACTGTCGATTTATAGTATTTATAGTGGAATTCCAACCTCATTATTGTTAGAAGATTATTAGCATTAAGTAAGGTATACAATTAGTTGCAGTAGTCGAACCAAATCGTAATGTTTTAGTTTATTAGAGACCAAGAAGAGGTACAATTAGCTTTAAGAAGAGAGAAAAAAACGTTAATAATTTATTAGAGTCAAGCAATCCGGAATTAATGCTGTAAGCATAGCCGCTGAGCCACTAAGACGGAAAAGAGTCCTTCCAATAGTTTTTCTTTGTTACGAATCTCACGCCGTTGTCCGTCATGCTTCTACCGATTCGTCGTAGTAATATACATAGTAATTTCAAACGGTCAAGCTAGTCCAGACTTCTCGAGACCAGTCGTCAAGAAATACGAGAGAAGAAGAATTACAATAAAAGAAACAATTAAATTATCTAAAACTAAATGTCATAACATGCAAAACAAAATAATTAAATTATCTAAAACTAAATATCTTAACATGCAAAACAAAACAATTATATTTTCTAAAACTAAATATCTTAACATGCAAAAAAAAAAACAATTAAATTATCCAAACCTAAATTACCCAAAAGTGCAAGACGTAAACATTCAGTGAACTAAACCTGTGAAACAAAATTTTTACTGCCTAAAACAGGTAGATAAAAACAAACGACAAGTCAAGTTCACGAAAACAAAACAAACCACATACACAAACGAAGAAAAGTCTTGATCATGCAACAAAACAAAGAATTGAAGTTATCACGAAGTTGTAAAATAATAGAAGTCATTATGAATGTTACATTAAACAAAGCATAAACATTACAATAAATGGCAAAGTCCTAAAAAGTACAACAGTTGTAAGGTTTGGGCCGCATTCGTCAATTAGTGAACGACACCATCGAAAACAAATGGGGAACAACTGGAAAAGAAGAAGAGACACGGTCGGCAACGAAGTGAAATCCTTCACTTCCTCTTCCTCGAGTTCTCAAGCTATTAGGAGCCATCGTACTCCAGTAATATTATAAAAGGGAAAAACTAAATACCCAAAAAAAAGGTCATATAAAATATATAAATTATCCGCAAATAAAGATAGATTCCGTTAACTACATAAAAGTGCAAAGAAAAAGTAAAAGTGGAAAAGAACACGGATCATTATTGATGCAGTTGACAGCGCATTTTCGAGAAGGTCAAAGAAGGAGCTTGGGCAATGCGGAGATTTTTTAATCAATAGAAGAGAAACCAAAACAAGGAGAAAGAAAAAAAAAGTTTATTGAGGTCAAGGAAAGGTAGCAAACTGACCGGCAGGTGTGCAGATCTCGTGCTATGGTAAAGATAAGTACTTTTCAAAATTATTTTCTTTTGTCAATGTATGTTTCCTTTCCTCGTGTAACTTATAATCTTTAGTAGTCGTAAAATAGTTCCCACTTATTTTTCAGTAGAATTGTATACGGATATATACAGGGTGATTCAGATCAAGATACCTTCCAGGATACCAAGCGATGCGATTCCTTGAGGTAAGCTGATCAAAAAATTGTTCCACATAAATGTATATAATAAAGTTTTTGGGTTATATAAAAACAAATAATACACATATTTAAACAAAAATAAAAGTTATTAAAAATATAACATTATTATTCAGTTATCCATGAAAAAAAAGCAAAATGGAAGCTTCTTGTGAAAATCTACTAACAGTCTTTGCACACACAAAAATTTCATAAATACAGATGTGTGGTCTCACAGCCCATGCGCGATTTATAAAGCATTATAACTTACCTCAACAACACGTGTCGACACAACCACACTGATTGAAAATCGAAAAAATATATTTTCTTGTGTCCAAGTGATTTTTTAATCATTTATAGGGAATTAAACTCATTCCGACTTTAATTTTCAAAAGATATTCATAACTGAATCCTGCGTATGGGCAAGAGAGACGGAGCATGGTAAACACTATCTTTACCTTATTCTTTCAGCCGTGATTGCATCTGCAGCCAACACAAAAACATCAAATAGCATAAGAAAACGTTTAGTAAAAAATATTTTGCGTTGGTATCTACAACTCTGCCATAGGGCGAAAAAGAAAGCTGTAAAACTTGTGCCATTGTGTCCTATAGGAAAATAGCAATATGCTCCGTACATTGTTATAAGTCAGTGTCTCATAAAAACCGAGAACATAAGAACGCGTGGTGTATGAGACAACGGGTCTCTGCATAAAGGCTAGATTTGATCATAATGAGCCAATGAGCTAGTGAGGTTATCTGCTTAGTTAAATTTCGAACCCTCCTACTCATCACTAAACTATGTTTGTACAAAATAATTATTAGAATTATTACATGGGGTTAGTTGTTTGTTACTTTTATTTATTATTTCCTAGAAATGCAATAGTGAATTTTGTCCGTTTAGTTTGTGCTACCCGATCAGAGAGGTCTCATAAATACCTATGGTTATCTCTGATCGCTTACCACGCCACGCAAGTTCACTAGTGATTGGCCATATAAATACCTTTTAATAAAACCAAGTATGAGTTATATATAGTAGCAAAGTTTTCAATAGCAAGTTTAAATTGAACTGAACTTGAAACTTGCAAATGTCTTGATTTCACTTCTTGTACTTGAACTAAAAAAGATAAGGATCACTTGAAAGAGAATAAATAACTTTCTGCAAGATCATCGAGAAGCAAGGAAAATGAGCTAGTAGCTATACCAGAAATAATGAAAATATACAACAAATTATCAAGAAATATTCCTAGATCATCTTCTATGAAATAACTATGGCGGTCGTCGTAACCTCCACTAGCAAAAGATATAGTTGGAACCTATTTATTTTTATTTCACACATTGAAAAAGTTTGTGATACATTTCAAAAATCTGATGTAGCAACTGCTACTATTGCTTTCGCATTTTTTGTAGATTACGTTACTATAACCAAAGAACAAAATATTATTGCTAGCAATAAAAAACAGTAATTTAAAAGTTAAGGATTGCTTGAAGCAAGACTCGAGCTTTATCAGGATGAGTCCTATGGTATGGGGCTTTATTTCGGTAGACATGAAGACAAAAAAGTGTAATGAAGGAAGGATTTTCCTGTTTAGCTTGTATTTTCCGGGAACTTACTTATTGTACTAAACTGTAACAAAATTTATAGGCCGTATTAGTCCAGAAAGTCGAAAATCACAAGCAATATTGCATCTAAAACTTCATGAAGGAAAACAGAATATTGTTAAATAATTTGTGGCGAGTAGACTATGATAAAGCCGCCGTTAGTACTAAGAAAAATCTGCTGGGTATAATGTAAGTGGGTCGACCAATGCAATGGGCTATTTGTTTACTTCGTACAAGCGTAATGCCTAACGAAGCTAATTGGCCTGCAGTCTACACAGATGTGGCATATATTAATAATATGACCATTTTAAAACCAGCATTCATGCAGAAGATATCTGCTTCAGTGCTGTTTACCGAATTTATAAATATGTGTAAATATGTGCAAAAAAGATGAGGTGGTTCTGGCCGAAGTACACTGTGTGACTCACAGTCCGCTCTAGTTGGTATTATCCGTATCAAAGTGCTGATAGACACAGTTTCAAGGACGTGATTACGGTCCCTCTGAATGTCAGAAAAAACGAATAAAATAAGGTAAAATAAAAGACTCATTTTAAACTAAAACTTCCGTTCCAGGGTTAATACAAAAAAAAATTAGAAACAACCGACCATAATACTCCTGAAAATGCCACTGTTAAGCTCACAGCCGAGATATTGTAAGCATGTTTATTCGCGACCTTGATTCTCGGCGCGTTACTATGTACCAAGAACCGAACAGAAAGTAACCCAATTAGAACAATCTTATTGCGAGGCTATATTACTGTATCTCTGCTGTTGTGGCATCTTTTTACTCTGTTAGAATTCTTTCCGCCAATTCAGTAATATTCTAAGCATTCTTTCGACTTGGCCTATGAATTTGTATTTCATCCAGCCGAGCCATTCGAATATTCTAGCGTCAAATGATCGATTTACTCTCTTTTATGGAATTCGTCCACAAGATATTTCGTCTACGATGGTCTTTAGCTGTGATTTAAGCAATTTGGCCTCCGAAATGGGCTATCTTCTTACCAATCGATCAAGCCACGTCAGATTATTCGAATCCATGTCTTCGGCTTATACTCAGAAGTGGGGGCTTCCGCTAGCTACGTAGAAGATGTCTCTTCTATGGTGGCTTTGGCTGTGATTTAAGCAATTTCGCCTCCGACTTGGGCTGTCTTCTTACCAGTCGGTCAAGCCACGTCAGATTATTCGAATCCATGTCTTCGGCGTATACTCAGAAGTGGGGGCTTCCTCTAGCTACGTGGAAGATGTCTCTACTGTACTAGTTTTCAGTACATGTGATCAGATGTTGAGATATTTCCTGGGTAATCTGTTGAAAACTCTGAATCGACAAGATACTCATCAGCAAATGATCTTTAATGCTTGTCGGTCTGGTGTTGTTGCATGGGTTAATCATTTGCGCCGAATCCTGCTCGTGATGATTGATGCGGTACATCAATTGGTTTAACTATTCCTTGCAATTTTCGACCTAATCTTTTCCGCGTTCAAACCAGTATATAGTCTCTTTTGAATATTTAATCCAAGTCGCTACATAATGATTTGGATGATCTATTTCTGATCTTACATGGATGATTTTCATCGTATCGAAATTCAGGAAGTCTATCTACATAAAGATGCGATTTAATGATATTTCTATCAAGTCTACAGCAGTTTGATTTTCAATACAAATTCTGATATCTTTAATCCATTATGTATGTATTTATAGTTGTTACATATTAGCAGAGCTATTGCATTACTTATAGTTGCAATCTCGGTTTAAAGGATGCTGTAATAGTATAGTAAGCAGGTGCATCCCTAGCCTCAACCGAACATCTTACTGTTTACAGGAATCGTATAAAACGTTTCGCTAATTAAGCTGATTACAAAATGGGTATCAACTCATCGCTATCGCAAGCGGTCCAGCATATGTTTCTATGATACATCAAAAAGATTGAATTAATACAACGCATACTTAGTTTAAGCTTAGCTCGTGAAAAGTTTGAAGATAAATAGCTCCTACGACTTAGTTTACATGGGTCGGTATGTTACCTTGAAATTTTTAGGGTGAATGATGGCTCAATCCTGTTCCTGCATATGTTTTTATGATACATCAAAAAGATTGAATTAATACAACGCATACTTAGTTTAAGCTTAGCTTGAGAAAAGTTTGATGATAAATAGCTCCTATGACTTAGTTTACATGGCTCAGTATGTTACCTTGAAGTTTTTAGGGTGAATGATGGCTCAATCCTGCCTATTAGTTTTCGTGTGGCAGAGACAGTATACCGACCCGTCTAAACTGAGTCTATTAGCGATGGCATTTGCAAAATATTGAATGGAAAGTGGTCAAATATGTACGTTAGCTACGTAATTATTTTCAGCAATTGACTTTAGGATTAGGAAGTAATGAACAAAACATTTAAATAAAAAATACCATGCAAAGAATTAACATCAGCTTAATGAGTGGTAGTTGTACATCGTGTTTCCAGATTTTAGTCTCATTTTAAATAAAATTGAGCCGCTTATTTTGAAAGTGGGGCAGTCCATTTTTTGTTATTGAGAGATATTTGAGGGTTTGTATTTCAATAAATTTAAAAATATCGGTAAGCACTAATAGGCAACTTTATTGTATTTTGTGGTGTTAGATATGTAAGTTTATTATCCAATAGCGTTTATAGTGCAAGCTAAAAAAAATATAGGTTTTATATTGCCTCACTTTCAAAATTAAGGGATTATTGTAATCGGTAATATTTCAGTTGTATCTGCCTTTTTTGAATAATAAAAACAAAGTTTAGTGCAATTTTACATTAATATTTATTCAGAAACACAAAAATACAATTATTAAGAATTTCAATGAAATTATACATTTTCGTTAATAATTTTCATTATTTTACATGCATGTTTCCAATTTTATTTAGGATTTACTATTTTAAAATAATCATGATGTACGGGATGTATGTATGGTAATAATTCCATTATGTTCTTATATTTGTCTGAGGTAATTGACATAGTTCTTTCATACAAAAAAGGTAATTTTTTAATTCCGAAAATACTTGGTTTTCCTCATTGTGGCGATAAATAGAGAATTTGAAATTCAGGATGTCGTTCCATCGAAATTTATATAAAATTTTATTGGTGCATTCCTTGTAAATTTGATTCAGTATATAATTAACCAATTCAGTTCCTACATCAGTATTTTTTTATAATCCTTAACTACAGACGTGCAAATTGAGTAACGCTCTCACAGATTTATTTATTCCTGTAATGAAAAAGGTGTAAAGTGTAAGTTATTGTTTTAATGAAAGAAAAACTAGTTTTTACAGAAGATTCTTTAAGATGTATTTTTTTAGTTTAGTTTTGACATATTTATATATTTAACGTTTTACAGTTCAAAAACAAATTAAAAATGCCTTCTTTGGTTTAAGAATATCCTAAAATAAACCAAGATGAACACCAAAAATATAATAATAATTAAAAAAATATTAGCGTGAAGAATCGTGCATTAGTCTTATGGCCGGATTTCTTCAGGCTGACATTCTTTACAGACACGTCTTGTACACTCCATACAAATGGGAATTTTGTAAATAATAGATGAGTGGGAGGTTTTCTTCTTTTATTTGAAGGACCCTTTCTGCAGTTTTTCCTTGTTTCAAATTTCTCTGCTTCAACACATTCTTGTTCTGACTTTGTTTTTAGCACTCGTCCGATGCACATTCTGACTTCACGGCTGATGTGTAGATTTTGAAATCCTCTATTAAATTCTGGAGCTAGTAGTTTCATTCCAAATTGTTTTATAAACTCATAACGCTGCATTTTGGAATTAACTCTGTAAGACTGGTGGAGTATGTAACAATTAACAAAGAAAATGTCTAACATCCTGAGAAAGATTGCCATTTGCCATCGTCTTGTTCTTCGTCCTGACGAAAACACGCTGCACCTTTGGTCCAGACTATCTACTCCTCCCTTTATGCAGTTATAATAACACATTATTCTGGTTTTCCGTTAACACTGTCAATACCTATGTTGTGATGCGTTGAGGAGACTATATTACCGCCTTATTTTGTTTTGAAACACGTGATAGTATGGGTAGTGCATTAGTAAATCCATGTAAGCTGGAATCGACAGGCCTTATCCTATTTGGTAAAAACTCCGGTGATATCTCACCTTGATTTTTCCTCAAAATTCCTATGTATGTCAATTTTGTTTCTATTAGCAAATTGACCAATTCAATTTAGGAGAACCAATTGTGGGCAGTGATGTTTCTATTGGTACCATAACTTGGTATTGCAAGTCTTAGTTAGCCTGTATTGGTTTAGAGTCTTTTTTCCCCCCATCAGAGATATCAGAACCATCGGAATCTTTACCAGAGCATATATAAGCATTGAAAAGATAAGATGTTCTAGAACCCGTGAGGGCCATTACTTTTATACCATATTTGCATGGCTTTGCGGGCATATACATTTTGAATTTTGACCGGCCTCTAAATGAAACTTACATTGCGTCCACACGCAATTGTTCCTATGGTGTAAACGATACGACAATTTTAATAGAGGCACTAAAGATCTCTGAAATTGGAGCTAACGCTAACGTTCAATTTTGGTTTCAGGATCATCAAATCGCAAACATGACAGAATTTTTGCAAATCCGTTGGAGTTAGTTCCACATCTAAATATGTCTCTTCCTGATCCATCAGTGGCAAAAAGAGATCTTATGTTCTCGTGATGTGATTTATATATGCTAACAATAACAATCCAAGAAAAGCTTTTTACTCTATAATATCTAAGTCACGAATATCACTTTGATTGATATTTTTATATCTTGAGCTCATTTTGGCACGTGTCATTGGACCACTGTAGACTGTGTGTTATAATTTTGTCATCAAATAAAAGATTCCAATCTTATTCTGAATCAGCATTTTGGACATTTAATTTTTTCATACCTGGACATTATAAAACAATATTATGCTGTAATGTTCGAGAGTTTTTAACATATGATGCGTCTTTCGACCATTTGAAACGGTTTTTCCCATAGAAATAATTTCCATCATTCAGGGTTTCTGACTTGTATTTTTTTCTCTTTGTGGGTTCTTATCTGTCCATACCTTCATCCAACTCTATTTCAGACTCGCTATCATGGTCGCTTGGAATATAGTCGGCATCTGAATCTACGTCACTGTCACTAGAATTATCATCATTTGCCTATTTTAGCAATGTCTCTTCATAATTCTTATCCCTATATTTACCCTCTTTGAAGAACCCAGACGGTCCTCCAAGTTCATTTTAACTACTAAAATAAACGAAAGAAATCATTCGTAACGAAAATAAAATAAATAACGTGAATACAGACCTAACGTCTTTTTGACCTCGTCAAACTTTCGGAAACTAAGTACTACACTGACACGACTGACACTGACATAAATCTTGGGATACAAGCTAGATACTGAATGACGAAAAGGTACAGAGACAGTTAGCCAAGCAAATAGTAGCCGCGTCGCTAGAAACGGATCAATCAACATGGCCGATGTGCCAAAATGACTCTCCGTCTGTAGTTAAAAGTTAAACCGCCCGTTGGGTAGAAAAAAATATTTTTGACGTCTAATTTCACATATTAAATTTTTTTTTATGTTTCCGACAATTTCGTAACTTTATACTAATCCTGAGAGATATACAAGGAATTTGTTTTCTGGATTGCCATTTCTACTACTCGAAAATCATTTGGTAAGAATAATTGTCCTGACAATAGAAATTTGTGATCAATGATGTTTATTTCATTGTGACTGGACTGGACAATTTCACATCTTACTATAAGGTGCTTTTGGGTTGCCAAATTCTGTAAGTGCTTGAAGCAACAACATTTTAGTTCTTATGATGCTATAGTTTCTTCCGAAACTTGCAGATTAACTTTCTCAATATGAAAATTGTGGAAGCCTTGATTCAATACAGTCAGTTCTGGACTTACGATGGGGTTCGGTTCCTCAACTTTGGAGGTAAGTCAAGTTTCATAAAAAAATAAAAAAATAATTATAAAATACATACACTATAAAAAATATTAGCACTATTCCCTAAATTTAAGACACGTTTTTCCCTAAAAATAAATGTAATTTTCTCTGATAGAAAGGGAAAATCAGTTTAACTTCCCCAAATCAATGGAACGTTCAATTAATTTAGGTATCTGGCGCTAGAAAACCTCTAAAGTACGTAAAATTCCCGAAATGTTAAGCTCTCTTGGATATAAGGAAGAGAACATTCAACGAATTAGGCATGATGCTATATTTTTTATGGAAATAAATTTTCCTTTATATAATTCACACATTGTTCTTGAAAGCAAGCCATATATTGTTTTTCAATATTTTGTTTAAGCGTGCCCAGTGCACCAATATAATTTCCATACTACTTAGTAGTATGCACTATAAGAAATGAGCTTTTCAGCTAATTCTTCTGTTTTTTAAAAGGGGTGGTCTCCTATCACCTTCACCTATTGTGGAGAGTGGTGCGGTGCTATCAGCTATTCCCTTCATTTTAGGGAATATTCTCTAAATCTTAGGGAATAGTCCCTTCATTTTAAGGGAAAAAAACAAAACTACAATTTAAAATCACCTATATTTTAGGGAAAAACATAAAAAAATATGAAAATTCGCTACATTTTAGGGAATATTCCCTATATTTTAGGGGAAAAAAACCAAAATTACCTACATTTCAGGGAAAAAAACCTACCTACATTTCAGGGATATAAACCTAATCTTAGTTTTACAAGGTGGAGCTTTCCCTAATCTTATCGACAAATGCCTAACCTGTGTGGCACAAATTGTTGCCACTCACTATAGGAAATTATTATTATTTATTTATTTATGCTTTTTAATTATATACTACATCAACCGCCAGAAGTGTCCAAGATATATGACATGTATTTGGCAAAAATTATAATAAATTGATGCATACATTTTTGTAATTTTTTCATCGTAAGTGCGAATGGTCGTAATTCGAGGTTGTCTTAACTGAAGAACTTACTGTACATACCTACATATCACGGTTATAATAAGCAGCAGATAATGTTAGCTTAGTAATTGCAAATTGAATTGTGTTTTACAAATATTCGTGTAAATCCACATTGATCCAAATAGAAATTGTACATTTTTAATAACTGGTTCAGGGCTTAAATATTTTTTCCCTGAATTACGATTCCTCATACAATGGCATTCAAACTCAGGAAAACTATGAATGTGTTCCTTCACATTACTTACTGCATTTTCTGTGGTTTTCTAGGAGCCTACCCTCTGGCCACTCAAATCCCTTCGCGCAACTCCTGCTTTCAGAGCAAGGTCCAATCGTCCTTTGGATATATGAATACAGAAAGAATGTTTTACATAATAAAATATCTCCACGATTTGTACTCAAATAATATCTAAAACTGAAAAAGTTCCAATACTGCAGAAAAAAATTTCAGGTATGTATATTTCCGGAATGTTTACAGTAAATTAAGCAGCTGTTTGGCATAAATGGAAAAATACTGAAGGAGGTGATTGCGGAATGGGTAATTTTTATTGAAATTGGTTATAAACTAGCTACAAATAGCTGCCAATATCAGTTGAAACGTTTTTCAATTTTGTCTCCTTCTCCGATAAAAAAGCAGGTATTGAACTTAAGACTTGTAGAGCTACATGACTCAAACAGGTAATATTGTTCTGTCTCGAAACACAACTTAAACTTAAAATATATAATAAAAACTTATAAACTGAAAAACTCACGGTTTTCCCACGATGACAGTACACATAAAGATAATCCTCCCGCGATAACACAGCCCCTTCAAATATCATCAGCTTAAAAATAAACAAAAAGGGCATTAATAAGATGTAAACAAATGGTAAAGTCTCAGATCATTTCATGATCTGAGACTTTAACGAAAGGCTAAACTTACGCTTAATGTACCGACAATCCAATGCAAGATCTAAATCTATTTATCTGAAAAGAGAAACAAAAACAAATCATGTAAATAAATAGATATTTAACACAAATTATAAAAACCTACCTGTCGTTATTAGCTGCCACCAAGTCTTTTGACTTATGCAATATGGCAGTTCACATTACAAGAAAAATCATTCTCATTAAGGATACATGATAAAGCAGGATTTACATTATGATGACATCCAATTTTTACAGAAATTGTGAGGGTGATAGTTTATTGAAATTTAAATGCTGCGGAAGCAATCATCGCAATACCTCACACGTACAGTCCCCTCTACTTTTTATCGCAAAACTCGCAAACTGTCAAACTGTCTAATTGGAAATTGTGAAGTTTTTAATCGTTTTTTCGTAGATATTCAAAGACGGATCATGAAAAGAAGTATAATTTTACAAATTCTAAAATATTGCATGAAAGCACGAAGGAGTTCGAAGCAAAGGATGAGATTATATCGAAAAAATTGCTCCCAAGATATCAGGTGGTACTGTAATTCAGTTCTGCAATCATCATTTTGTACGATAACGAAATTATTATTTAATATTTATTTTATATAATAAACAAAAAGCTCACTCAAGTGCTCACATGAAAATAATTCCACTCCACTATCGAACTAACGCCAAGATAATTTCAGCCCGGTTCGTGTTCACATGACGGATTATCTCAAAGGCGGAATAATTCTAGCAAAAAACTACCTCAGAAATAACTTCAATATTTTCTATAAAGAAATATTTAATACCTTTCCATTTCGCAATATTTAATTACAAACTAAACCTTACTTTTGTTTATTTCGACAAATAATTTTACCTTACAGATATGTATATGCCACAAAATTATAGTAACAAAACAGCAATATGGCAGCTCCAGTAGTCGAAGTTGACAAATTAGGGCTGCCAATAACAATGTTTTAGTTTCAGTAACTACAAAAACTCCCTATGCTTGAGGTCTTTTTATGGTTCCGGACACCCACACAGAGACAAATCGGCGTCCGGAAAAATTCAGGACGCGTTTGCTTCTCTCGTCACTCGTAAATAAATTTCCGTATACGATATACTATCTCCCTCACAATTTCTGTAAAAATTGGATGTCATCATAATGCAAATCGTGCTTAACGTAATATCGTTCCTTAATGTATGAATGACGCAGGGCTTATTGTTAAAGCCTCCGTGAGAAACAAATCCCATTGTGTTTATGCCTATAAATAGCCAGCTACTGGAAGTAGCAAAGCACTTGCGATTTGACCAAGCCACAAGACAGATCGGTAGTTCTGACGCCACATTAAGTCCTACTTAACAATAAAAATCGCGGGAAGTATTTAAATCCCAGTGCTAACCCCATTTTTGAAAATTAATAAATTTATTAATAAAAAATTTCAGCACCCGATTCTGGGAGTCTTTGAACCCTAGGAAGATTCGTCTGAGCAGTTCTGTGACGCTCATTGTGTCATTCCAACCCCTCATTAAATTGATTAATAAATGACCCCTTTCTATTTTACAGACTTAGTAGTAAACAAATTTGTTTGAAATCCGAATAAAAAATTAGATTTGTAAGTACTTGAATTAGAAAGGTATGTAGAATTAGTGAACGAATATTGTTTTGGAATAGCCTAGTTGTAAGTTTGTTGAAATATTGTGATAAATACAACTTTGAAATCTGACTTTTGGAAATTTAAGCTGTCTTGTCATTTCTCAAACCGGCACCTGCCACCTTTTTATGCTAAGCCCACATTCAGTCTTAACAAATATAATGTTAGCATTTCTAGTATTTAAAACTCTTTTATCTTAATTCTTTCCAAACTTTTATTGTTTCTTAAATTCTAACTTGCATTTGGACTTGACCAACTTTCAAAATATACGGCTCAAATATGATTTTATTATTATAGTGAAACTTATTTGTAAAATCCATTTAAACAAAGTGTCATGAAATTAGAAAGACTTTTGTCCAAGATATACACTTAAAGTTGTCTATTTAGCTCAATGTCTATTAACTATATACGTAAGTCCGCTATTCTTAAACATATTTTGAAATAAACTAACCTTTTGGCTTCGAAAAAATCATATTATGTAAATGGCCGCAGAAAGTAACATTAGACACTACGTTTGCAATATAACACAAAATTTCAGACAAAATTTTCAAGGGATGTAACTAACCCTTCCAGATATGGGTTACTTTTCCTGTTAACTTTAAGTATTTAATACAAATAGCAAGTCCTCTTCCCTCGCTTTTAGGCCCAATTGGCTTGGTCTATTGCTCTGAGATACACGTGTGGCTAAAATGGGAATAGGAACGAATTTTTGCAACAACATATAAGCTGACAAGCACCCACATTGTTTCCGTTTGTTTCATTAAAGTAAGTATGAACATAACATATATAGAGCTAAGTCTGTCTCATTCCTGTGTAATTTAGTAGTGTATAACTTCTATTTACTTGTATCCCTGGACCACAGACAGTTTCGACGACGTCTCCAGAATGCGCTTATGTACACAAATATAATGGGAATTATTACGCCAATGGCAGACAAAAGTCTAACGTAGCTATCGCCCTTCCGGATATTCAATTCTTCCGTTTCATTGAACGCCATACTCAAATAAACCCGAAAACTCCTGCAAGGTATATACCGACCTATATCGATAGTCTCACCGACATACTAATATCCTGTACACTCCAACAGGAACCCTCCACCATATAAGTTATGAACTTATACTTCGTTAGCTCAGGGATGTTCGCTTTATATGTAACTACATAGTAACGTGTGGGAGAACTGAGAATTTTTCTGTACCTAAGCATATCCGTGTATTTCGAATTTTGTTTGCCCGAATAGGATAGCCTTTATATTTATTAGTACGGTACACGCCATAAATGAGAATATTCACGTGGAAGGACTCTGCAACCTTAAAATAATTACCAAGATTTCAAAAATTTTCGGATATTATACTGGAATTAGTGGGATAAGAGAAATTTGTTGACACAAGAAATTTGTGGACGCTTTAGCACTTAAATAAAAGTTGAAAACCGACGAATTTTAAAACAAACGATTGAGGAAAACATTTATACGTAATCCCTTATTATTATCGGGTCTACAACAACAATACTGGCTTATTTTGCGAACTTACAATAACTTTTTGTTTACTCGAGATTTATAAAATAATCGTAGAAAAACTATATTTATAGTTTCACAAAATATCTATGCTACAAAATTGTAGTTGTATTCTACAAGGGGACATTTTTAGGAATTTTTCATTTTTTGTTTCAACAAAAGTTATTTGTAGTTGTAATCCAAAAGTTAGAAATTTGTAGAAACAGAACTTTCATATAAATTTTTGTTTCACAAAAGAAACTAGAGTTAGAAAAATTTGCGCAGTATACGAAAATATTTACCAAGTGAAAGGTGCTGTGTAATTTTCCACAAATGTTATCCTATCTAAATTGATAACCTTCATTGCAATAAGCAAATGTCCTTAATTCGTCGAAGACATAGGAACAGTGATAGTAGCTGAAGTGTGGATTTAGTTTTGATGCTTCGAGGAAAAGTATATTGTCCTCGCGTTAATTGTACTTTATTCGATATTTTAGAAATAAACAAAAGTTTTTGTATCATCCGCGATAAGGTAGAGTAAATAGTTTTTATTATTGGACCGCAAATTGGTCACCGCACTGTAAGAAATTGTTCATTAACTGATAGCCAGCAGTTTCTCACAGTTCTACAAAACCTCACCTTACAAATACTCGGCCAGAGTATTTAAATCTACATAATATCGATAGTCGTGGGAAACTTTGCATCAATTGTATGCTAGTATCCAGTTTTGACTATTCTTTCTACAATGCATGTGTGAATTGGCCCGTAAACAGGCTTGATGAGAGTATTGCGAAGAACTCCACTTATTTTCAAAATTTCAAATTGAGTTTCGACGTTTTTACTTTATACTTTAAAAGAATGGCTAATTACACTAATTGTAAGGAACACAGCTCTAGTCATACTCTAGGATAATAATGGAAAACATTGTTGGAGATGCAAAGGAAAAATTGAGGTTTCCAAACAAATATATAATAAATGCTAGTTGTTTTAACTAATAATTCATGGAAAGTACCATAATGTACTTTTGAGTTACTTTCTATCACAGAAAAAGTAAGAAAACCTGGAAGATTGTGATGATGAGGAATACAATAATTTAGATGGAATTACATATATTGAATTATTTACTATTCTAATCATTTTTCATAAAAAAGGATATGAAATTAATAAGAGTTATGTGATCAAAATGATTTTATTCTGATTATTAATGATTGTTTTTTTTAAAATGCACAGCCGAAAGATTTTTGTTTTCCATTTCAGCGTCCTTCTTCTGCGACTACGACAATTAAATTCCATCAAAGCTTTTAAAGCTTTTTTAAATCGGTCCTTTTGCTTTGATATCCACAAATTTGTAAGAAAACACTGTCAGTTTACAGTACTTGGAAACGGCACTTGTACAAAATTGTGACATTATTGTTTATTTATAATTTTTCAGCTTTTCATATATATTTATGCTGTATTTGTACTTGATGGAACAGAAATTCGTATTACAAATTGTAATGTCTGATTTTACGTTGAGAGATGGTGGGTTAGCTCAGGGACAATGGGAGGTGTTCAACGACGGAGAAGAAGAAGAATGAATACCCAGGTAATTTTTGCCACATAACTCTGATTTTAGATTGGGCTGAATTCACTTTATTTTATTCAAAAACTGTTTATTTTTAAAACTAACACAAAGGAAACTTATATCTAATTGTTCTTTTTACACACAACTTTTCGTAGCTTATACACAGATGAGTCTTATTTTAAAACAAGTGTCACTAAAGTCTGTAACATTCAATTGCTGGGTTCACTCTTTAAGTTGGTTACACTGAACTAATTTTAAGTACGAATGTTTTTACTAGTACACAGCTCCACCTATTTTCTGTGACAATACACGATTCCACTTGTAATCGGGGACTATGCACTTCTTAAATATTTCATAAAGTACCCCTTTTATTTTCTCTCTTTTATATTTGTTTAGGATTTTGCTAGCTACGAAATGACGGGTGTATCTCGAATGCTGAAACCTTGCAATCGGCAGGAACTAAAGAAAGTTGTCTCGAATACGGAAAGCCTCGTACTCGATAGGAATACTTCTAAATACCGGTGGATGGGTAGATCTCACATGCGGTAACCTCGCACTTGGTAGGAAATTGAGCCAATTACCTTCTTCGTTAAGTAAGTTCAGTGAAGCTCCTAGCCAGTCGAAAGTGTTACCGTTCTGATGATTCCATATGATAACTGACATTTCAGGTAACATGAGTTACCATCGTCAATGGAAATATCAAGAGGACTTGTTTACATTTGAGCACTTACGTTTTACTGTTGTGTAAAGAAATTAGTGGATGAAATGCATTAAGCAATAACGGACTTTTTACTAATTTTGAACTTCTATTTGTGACTTCGTTACAAAATTTATAATTGTGATTCACAAGTATACATTTGTAATTCTAATTTGTAGTTTTCTTAAATATCCCACAGTTATACATAGTTAAATTAACGAATGTTTTGCTAATTTTTTCTAGACTCAATGGAGGAAAAAAGGAAATTTTATATTCGTGGATGATTAGAAAATGCAATAGAATAATAGCTATATTTCAGAACTGGGCGGTAATAAAATTAACCAGATAATCACGTAAAAGTATAATTGATTGAATTTTCACCCTATTGAATCGATTGAAATCTAAGTTGGCCAGACAATTAACGGGTTATTCGAATAAACTTTTAATCAAATAAAAGGTCAACCGACAGCCCAGATTAAAAATTTATTTGATTGTCAAATCGGGAATATACGATTCAATACATTTCTATAAAAGGAAAAAGACGCATATACAAAAAGTAATATCATTTATTATTATTTATTATTTATCAAGCTAATTGTGGTTGTCTTTAAGGATTAGATGATCCTCAAAAAGGTCGTCGGTAAGGTTACAATAACGTGCAATGTTTACCATTGTTGCAGATGAGAACATTCTTTTAACAGGAGTTGAAGAAGGCGATGGCGTGTTTTTAAGATTATTTGCCTAATTAATGGATTCTTTCTTTTGTGTTTCTTTAACATGTAGATAGAAATAACGCACTAACAAGCCGGCGTAAATGAGTTGTTAAATTGTTACATCGACAATTAGTTGAGGTATGTATTGCCCTGACGAAATTTTGTGGCGACGCGTCTTTGCCGGGTCGCACATTTTCGAACGCTTGATTAACCACTTTGAAATCTAGTCAAAACTGTCGAACGTAAAAAGGTCTCAGCTAGGTAGGCTCTTGCTGTGATTTGTAAAAACAAAAATTATCTTTAAGTATTGTAATTGTTTATTTCAACCGACAAGGAATACCAAAAAATAATAATAAAACAATAAGTCCAATTAATAAAGAATTAGCGTATAAGGCTGACAGCAAACGAGACTCTTTCCTTTACGGCATAATTATTTATAGACTTTGGTTACAGGGAATGAAGTCTGGATCCACCACTTGAATAAGTGCGTAGTATACCGAAGCCCCATAATTAGAACATCAAGACAAACGTGACAATCACATTGAAGTTCGAGTCTAACACAGAAGCAACTAGACTCTTGTCTCAAGCGGTTCAGCCAAAAGTTGCCCATAGGCACCATCGCTATTGAGTGTTGTTTCGCTAGTTACTTTTCAGATCGGTTGTCATAGGGACAGTCCCAACTTCCCAACATTGGTGCATATCACCTAAATTGACCGCATTTTAAAAAGAATGAATACTCGGACGTATCAAGTATTCCGCTCAAGATAACAGTAGTGCAGATCATCTAAATTGGTTGACTATTAAGAAGAATGAATACACTGACACTTCAGGTATTCACTTCAAGTCAGCATTAACCCACCTCACTAACATTATTATTATGTTATTACTCTTCCTCTATCCTATGCTTCAAATAAAAAAATATGCAAATATTACAATTAAAGAAATATTTATTTCCTATTTTCAAATTATATCCATGGATCCATGACAAGAATTTATAGACTACAAAACAAACAGAAAACAAAAAATAACAAACTTTTAAGCATTTTCAAACTAAAGCTTATGAACATACATATTTAATTCTTAAAAAAATCAAAAAACAAAACATAAATATTTCTCTTCATGCCTCCTGTAAATCAGTACTATTTTCACACAAAAAGGCATGTTCCATATATATAGGCTTGGCACATGTAACACAGCAGTGTTTAGTCTTGCTATGTTTGGATACAGGACAATTTACGTATCTCTCAGGTAATTTGGCACCCAGGTGTTGAGCGATCCTTTTACGAGTCTCAAACAATTTTAGACTTCGGCTATAATGTATTTAATTAAAATAAATTATTTCAATATCTAAATGAAACTATAACTATGTAGACATTCTTTATTTTAAATATTTATCTTAGTCTAAGATTTAGATGACAATACCATTAAAACAAATTATTTCAATAAATGGTATTATAATTATAATACAATTTTTATTTACAATAAATATTTTAGACTAGACTTGATATATTTCCTGCGGCACACGACGTTCAAGAGTGATAATAATAACAATAAGTGGGCCTAATTTCCTTATGTAATCCTTTGATATACCTATATCGTGAAGCTTTCTTAATCATCCAATAAACACAAATTTCTACACATATTGCCTGTTGTTTAACCCTTAAGTAGGCGCATGGGGTCACAGCAATTTTAACCGCAAAAAAATGTAGAACGAATTCTCTCGATCTTGGGTCTTCTAGTAGCTTTTCATCTTAGAGCATAATTTTGAAAATCGTCGTACTCCAGCCATTTTAACGTACGTATGCTTTTGTACTATAGTGAAGTGTAATCCCACGCACCCGCTTACGTAATTTGTTTCGTGGCGTAAATCTTGGTGGGTATATCTTTCGAAATTTCGACATTTTTTAATATTTTCGGATGAGTTCTAGCGAAAATAAATAAAACGTTTGTTGAGATTGTAGTTTAGAGTGACTAGTGTTGCTTTTTTACTATAGTCCGAATAGCGGTTCTTATTTTTTCACTTTTCTATAAAGACTGGCAACCTTTTCTCATCTTTCATGGTAGGAAAATACTGTAGGTACCTATCCCAATATTGCTATGTATACTTAGCAGTTTGCATGATAAAGCTTACATTAAATCGCTTGCACTTTCAACAAAACCCAATTATTGCATTAATAAAAAAGACGATATTTGCAATTGCACAGTATAGCGCTGATATTATAGCCCATGCGAAGCATGCTGCATGGTTATTTTTTACATTGATGCAAGCTTTGTTTGAGGTAATCTCCTTTGGTAGAGGTATGTCAGAAGAACATCGTGACATTTCTAATTTATTTTATATTTACACTATTGACTAATAATAAGACTCAATAAAACTGGCTGATGACTTGTAGGGATTTGTTTGCGCTTTTGTTGGAACGTCTCGTAAACATGAATGATCCTGCTACGTACAGATTTCATGTGGCAACACCACGCCATTATAGCTTTTGACCAAAAATTTGATGAAATCCCTTTTATTGCACCCATACAACTTCCACTACTCATCTCTGTCAACATATGATTCTATATTAATATCCTTCTACGCTAATACCTATAATTCAATTCAAAGCTTTTAATTTAAACAACTCTCAACCACTTTCATGTTTTTTACCATCCCAATAATACATCTATCTATTTTTGATATCGAATTTCATAGTTTGGTGCACTCTTTTTCATAAGAATGATTTGAACCTGAAATTTGCGGAAAATAGATAAGCATTGCTGTGTGATATGTATATAAAGCTTACACAATTATACTAAGACCATCTGTATCAGCCATTCCTCTAATGGGGGAGCTTCAAAACCGATGCTCCGATCGTTGTCATTGATTTTGCACATTAAAATGTGACAATAAAAATGGGTCTGTCGACAAAAGGCTAGAATTCAAAACATCCGAAAATATACTGGCTAATACAACTGCATATTGCATGCTTCAACACAATAGAATAGTGGAATACAGTCCGCTGGCGAGTGAAATGGAAAGTTAAATTAAGAATATGGCTGCCATCGTAGACGTACAAGGATTCAAAGCAACCCTCAACGAATTTATCACTAAGGAACTGGCAATTTTCACTGATGAAAACCAGATACAGCACTTTATGTTTGATACAAAGATTTAACCTCTGCAAAAAAGAGACAAATAAAATGGCTTCAACGAAATTGTCACGAATTCCACAATTTAGAGATTACTATTATTTTAAAACAAACCATTCCATCTCAAATTATCCTTCACTTGATACTACGGCGGACCCGTAAGTATGTAATTTAGTTCCAACTTCCCACCTATTACCGGATAATGTAAGTGAATGAAAACAACTATAATTATCTCCGATAATACTTTTAATTAAATAAAATGTTAACTATAACCTAACTCATTACAGAAATGTTATCGCCACAAAGATCTTAGTTAGATTGTCTGTTACTTATGCTAAAGTTGGTATGTGTAGAGAGACTGATCTGGCGGAAGTCGATGTTATCAAGTTTGGTACTACTTTGATGATGTTTAACAGTGAGCTACAAAATTGTGACATTTATTTAATGTGAATGAACGAACGCCACATCACTCTCCCTCAATGAAAAGATTCTAACGCAAAGTGTTTTGTTTTTTATTACTATGCCGAAAGTCATTATATTTACTAATTTTAATTCAATTAAGGTTTTTACGTAAGATTCCTTAAATTTAGCCAAAAATATAAAACTACAGTACTAAATGTTTTTATTGATCTTCTAGTATTAAATGTACATACTTATAAACTAAAGGTGACTTTAGGCATACATGATTTTCTAGTATTATATCCTCTGGTGAGTATATCTGTGTTCAATATATAAGCAGGCTTAAGCCCGTCAATTGATATTACTTGTTCTCTATTGTTCATGAAAATAGTAAGGAATTTGTCTTTTCTGGCAATGACTTTATGTGGACCAATGTATGGAGGATTTAAGTTTCCTTTATGAATTTCATCATTTACGAATACATGTGTACATTTGAAAATGTATCGGGGCAAAAAAATGTTGTTTTGCTTTCAAGTTCTGTCAACATATGGCTCTATTTTGATTACGGAATCTCTTATTTCTTTTGCTACCGCAGATGTTAAGTCTGAAACAATTGATGTGGTCGAAGTGATAAATTCACCGGGGAGTCGTAGAGCTTGGCCGAATAATACTTGCGCTGGTACTACACCTACATCTTCCATTATGGCTGATCTGATTCTCAAAAGAATCCAGGCCAGGTTTCTATACCAATGTTTCGGGTCGTCGTAAGCTTTGATCGCTACTTTTTATTGTCTGTGGAATCGTTCCACTGAGCTTGTTGCTTGGGGGTGGTATGTTGTTGTGCGAATTCGGTGACTTCCTAAAATTTTCGAAAGCTCTTTGAATAAGGCACACTCGAATTGCGTTCCTTGATCGGATAACGTGCAATCCACCCTTGAAGGGATGTATTTGCTATAACCAGAGCCGTAATCTGTGTTATAGGGAAAGCTTCTAACCAGTGGGAAAAACGATCTTTGATTGGTAAAAGGTGGGTGTAGCCATTAGAGGGTGGCAAAGGACTTACAAGGTCCATATTATGTGTTCGAACCGTCCGCTAGGAACAGCAAAATTTCCAAATTGTGATGAAGTATGTCGATTAATCTTCGACTTTTGACAGTGTATACACGTTTTTGACCATGTGTTTACGTCTGAATTCATGTGGGGCCAAAAATCTTTTGCTGCTATGGGCTTCTTAGTTACTCTGATGCTAGGATGCGAAAGGTTGTGTATGTTGTCAAAAATCACGCGATGAAGAGTTTCTGGAACATAAGGTCTATGTGTGCCAGTTGATAATCACGCCATATCTCCAGATCTTCTAATGGTATGTGAATCTTGGTGAGAATGAAAGTAGAATTCTGGGCTATTTTTGTGTTTCAAATTGTCTTGAGCTTTGTGTCCTTTTCTTGTTCCGTATGAAGCGTACGAAAATCTAATCTTGTAGCGTCTATGGTTGGATATGTGCTCTTGACAGCGTGTCCGCCACGCTGTTGCTATAGTCCTTGATATATCGTACGTCATTCGTGAACTGAGCGATATAGTTCAATTGGTTTGATTGTTTCGAACTTTTTTCAGTCCTCGAGAATATAGCTTTCGTGAGTGGTTGATGATCCGTAAACATTATGAAGTTTTTACCTTCGACGGAATGCTTAAATCTTTTAATGGATAGGTATGCAGCTAAGAGTTCCCTGTCAAAGTGGAGTAGTTGCGTTCTGTAGGCTGAAGACGCTTCGAGAAAAAAACTCAGTGGTTCCCACTTACTTCCACTCAATTGCTGAAGAACGGCACCAATTCCGTCATTAGAAGCGTCAACCACTACGCTAAGCCTGGTTTTTGGATCAGGATGAACGAGTATTGTTTGCTTTTCTAGATCCGGTTTAATTCAAGGCTTCTTCATGATTTTGAAGCCAGATAAAATCGGATTCACGTGTTTTTATTGTTATTTTGCTTCAAGAGATCATATAAACAAGATGTATTTTGAGCTGCGTTATTAAGAAATCGGTGGTAAAAATTTACCATTCCGAGAAGTGTGCAGATTTAAAAACAACCTACAACATATCGCAACAATTAATTAATTTTTTTTTGTTTTAAATATTAATTAAAAAAATTAAACATAAAAATGAATAAACAATCCCGTTCAGCATCCACACGTAGTATATAAACTATATAAAAATTAATTAAGCAGTAAACCTTATGCGGCCACTATTTCGTAACAATACTCACATTTAAATATATAAAAAACTAGGCATAAATTATTTTTTTTGCAACATAAATCTAAATAAGTATTCTAAACAAGATAATTCAAAATAAGAAAACATTAAAATGAATACAGAAGCAAAATCGAATACAAGTGAAAATGAAACAAGGCCGACGGGTAATGACACAAGTTCAGATACGACTTATCAGCCACTAGCGCAAGAAGCACCCTTTATTAGTACCTTAAAAACTCCTCCATTCTGGAGCAATAGACCCGACCTTTGGTTCTTACAGGTCGAAACGCAATTTCGTATTAAGGGAATTACAACGTCTAACATTAAGTATGACCATTTAGTGGCTTCACTACCCTCGGACACTATGGAGATAGTGGCACATGCTCTGCTCAACCCTCCTGCTGCAGATAAGTATGAAAACTTAAAAAATTGTTGCTTGCTCGAAGTGTGGATTCCGAAGAGCGTAGACTAGACGCTTTATTGCATAAAATGGAATTAGGCAGCGCTAAGCCATCGGAGCTTTATCGACAAATGGAATCCCTGGCTGGCGAAAATAGTCTGGTCAACAAACCATTATTGCGAAAATTATGGCAAAACAAACTTCCATCTGCATTACAGTCCTGCCTCATAGCCATAGAAAGTTCCCATACATTGGAGCAGATTTTTACTATAGCCGATAAAATTCACGACTCTACTTCAACTTCAAAGTTTTCAGCTATAAAACAAAGTATCCCGCATGTAAGCAACGAAAACGTAAAAGATTTTTCACACTCGTTAACTAGTCTAACAGAACGTATCAGAAAGTTAATAACTTCTACTAGGCGTTTGAGAAGCCAGACAAGAAGTTTCTCAAATAATAGATTTCCCTCTAAATCAATAAGGCACAACCAACATAAACCAAACAATAATGTTGGTATCATAAGCGATACGGGAATATGGATAAGAAGTGTACCCCACTCTGCAGCAGTCATGTAATGGAATCGAATCCAAAAAACTAAATACGCCTACGTCATCAGCGGTAGTGGCTGTAGGCAACGTTTCACACCGTTTATTCGTTTTAGAAAAAACACAAATATTCACCCACCGGCGCTGGGGTTTCAATAGTTCCAAAGAAACTATTCACAAAATATGCAATATGCTCAGACCTAACACTCGCAGCAGCTAATGGAGCATCCATTATCACACATGGTCTCAAGAAGTTATCCATAGACTTAAACTTACGAAGAAGTTTCGATCATACATTTATAATCGTTTCTGCTATTTTAGGGGCTGATTTCTTTTATAAAATAAAATTATTAATCGATCTCTGTGAGCGTAAGCTGGTAGATAAGCAAACTCACCTTTCAGTCAATTGAATTACTTTTCACCTAAATTTTACTCTTTACAAGGCGAGTTTGCATCAATTCTAAATGAATTCCCCACCCTCAAATTACCTCCAAATTACAACGAAGACGTCAACCATTCTGTTGTTCACCGCATAAATACGCAAGGCTCTCTTCCATCCGCGCGCCCAAGAAGGCTCAACACAGAAAAATATGAGATTGCCAAATGCGAGTTCAAAACTATGGGCAAACTCGGAATATGTCGACCATTATCCTCTCCGGTTGCGTCTCCACTTCACAAGGTGGCCAAAAATGCCAGCACCGACTGGAGACCCTACGGACACTACCGACAACTCAATGCGGCAACCGTATTTGACAGGTACCCCTTGCCCCACATTCAGGATTTCTCCATCAATCTCCACTGCTGTAAAATATTTTCAAAGATTGATTTAATTCGAGCATACAATCAAATACAAGTAGGCTCTGAAGCCATACATAAGACGGCGGTGACAACGCCTTTTGGGCTTTATGAATTTCTTCGTATGCCATTTGGAGTAAACAATGGCGGACAAACATTCCAAAGATTCATTAATGATATCTTGAGCGGCTTTGATTTCACTTATGTTTATGTCGACGACATACTTGTTGGCAGTAAAACCCCAGATGAGCATAAGGAACATCTCCGCCTACTATTTCAAAGACTGTCAGATTATGGCATAACCGTCAAACCACAAAAATGTACGTTTGGTGCTTCAGAATTAGATTTCTTAGGGCACACAATTTCAGCTAAAGGGATTTCACCTTCTTCAAACAGAATCGAAGCTATCAAAGACTTCCACGTCCCACCAGCTACAAAAGTCTGCAGCGCTTTTGTATGAAAAGAATACATAAGCATGTCACTACTTCAATAAATATATGAACTATTATCTTAACTACGTGAAAACAGTTTTTTTAAAGAAAGCTACTTTTAATAATATAAATTAAGTTAACTAGGCACAATATGTTTGGATGATGTTGATAGCTGCGGCAGATGATGATTGGATGAATCCGGTGATGATCATTACTCATATGGAGAATGCAATTTTTAAATTCTTCTTGTGGAAGCGTAATCTTCAAACTACATTGGCAAATATTGCACATCCACGAAAAAAAAATTTAATACAGCTGCATTTGTCGGTTGTTGCCTTATTTGCGTCGTATTTCATCCAGATGGCTTAATTTTTGTTTTTTTTACAAATAAATTTCTTATCGTGCGGCTAATCCAAGCGGGTGCTGTTCCATGTGCAGATATGAGATATTGTCGAGTGATGGATAGAGTTTCGCAATTTGTTTGATATGGTCCACCGCTTTTCAGCAAGGAAATTCTGATGTGCGTGAAACAATGGATTTTTTATATCCATATATTGCCAATTAGCAAAATATCAATCTGATCATCGCTGATCGATTGTGGCACTTTGATAACATGTGATGAGAAAGCGTAAAAAAAATGTCTTTGAAGCAAACAAACCCGGGGTAACCATTTATTACCGGGTAATGTAAGTGAATGAAAACAACTATAATTATCTCTGATAATACTTTTTATTAAATAATATGTTAACTATAACCTAACTCATTACGGAAATGTTATCGCCACGAAGAGCTTACTTAGACTGTCTGTTACTTATGCTAAAGTTGGTATGTGTAGAGAGGCTGATCTGGCAGAAGTCGGTATTATCAAGTTTGGTAGTACTTTGATGATGTTTAACAGTGAGCTACTATATTGTGACATTTATTTAATGTGAACGAACGACCGCCACACCACCCTTGTCACTAGCTAATCCGCTTAAGTTAAGTAAGTACTGCGATACTCTGTACTGCCCGTAGTCAGAGCGTACATGCAATAAATGAAAGGTGTAGTGAAATTTATGCCACTGGTATAAAGCTAGTGGTTTTTATTTGTTTATTCACTGCACTAAATGTTTCAAGTTCAACAAATGCTATATCTTGAGAACTATATATATATATTTTATAATATAAAAAGCTGAAACCAATGTTTAATAAATGATTAATATATAAATTTGTTTTATACAACTTTAGCAATTGACTTGTACTCACCTGATCGATATATAGCAGCTGATTTTCTTGACTTTTTATTTGACTGAGGTTTAGTATGCAGTCGATACCCGGAATAAAGTGGATTTATTAGGAATTGTCTTATTACAGTCGAAACCCGCAATAAGACTCTTTATTACAGTCGATACCCGCAATAAAGTGTTTTGTGTTACTGATCTTCGTACTACAGTCGAAACCCGTAATAAAGTGTTTGTGTTAGTAATTGTCTTACTACAGTCGATACCCGCAGTAAGAATCTTTATTACAGTCGAGCCCCGCAATAAAGTGTTTGTGTTTGTCTTACTACAGTTGATACCCGCAGTAAGACTCTTTATTCAGTCGATACCCGCAATAAATTGGTTTTATTAGTAATTGTCTTATTACAGTCGAGACCCGTAATAAGACTCTTTATTACCGTCGAGACCCGCAATAAAGTGGTGTGAGTTAGTAGATTTCTTATTACAGTCGAGACCCGCGATAAGAAACTTTATTACAGTCGAGACCCGCAATAAGAAACTTTATTACAGTCGAGACCCGCAATAAAGTTATTTGTTAGTAATATATTATCTCAGTCGAGACCCGAGATAATATTCTTTAAGTCAGTCGAGACCCGACTTAAAGTGAATGTTAGTATATATCTTAACTTCAGTCGAGACCCGAAGAAAGATTCTTTATTTCCTTCTAGACCAGAAATAAAGTGTATTGTTAGTAATATTTTTTTATTGCAGTCGTTACCCACAATAAAAAACCTTTAGTTTAATCGCTATCTAAAATAAACTCCTTAATCCAGTCGGTACCCAGAATAAGAATATTTTATTTTAGCCGTCAATTAAACAAAGTATTTAATTTAGTAATAAAATATAACACTAGGAAAAATCACTAGGAAGGAACACAAAGGAATAAATCGCCAAGTTAATCACTGCACTGCTAACTCACAAAAGAGATCGAGTCAAGTTAAATTGCTGTTTATATAGCCCTTGCTTGCACACGACACCAATGATGGAGTAGCAGCGGCGCATGATCACAAGAATTGGCCGTGATTCTGTAATTTTACAGTACTAGAGATAAAATATGCATAGCAACGAACAAAAATGCATAGTAACAAGAAATTTAAAGCAACCCATGCCGCTGTGTTAAATTGAATTCTGTATGTTTGCAAAAAATGTTATCTCTATCACGTAGAGAAGAAATTCCCGTTCGATAGTACTTATAATGATGATAGAGTCGGAAGTTGATCTGCTTGATCTGATTGTATTTGTTCCATGCATTGTATGCTACATGACAACACATGCTTTGGTTAGATGCTGTACCTATTTTTGGGAAAATTTGTAATTAGATTGAATTTGTTTTGCTTTTAGAACTCAATTTTAGCATGGTATTTTTGCATATGTTCTTTTTCAGCAATTGCTTTTAGCACGAATCTAATTGCTTCAATCATATGATAAGAATTTTAATTTGATCTGCTCAATGAGGCTATATTGTTGTATTGTATTTGTGCAATGTGTTATGTAGATGACAAATGCATGTAGGAACTCAACGCAACCCACACAGTGTAAACCTAACCTAGCCACTGAACTGAAGGCGAACGAAGTGAAGATGCCAGTAGAGAATCAGCTGCGAGCGCATATATAAAAAGACGGGGACACCATCCATTGTGAGACGAGAAAACCAGATCCCAAATCATCCGCCACAATAATTATAGTATCCATTTAACTCGTTTTATCAGATTGTTAGTGTTTAGTTCATAGTAAATAAAATCAATTGAATTTATCACGAAGAGCGCGTTTGTCTAAGAATTCCTACACAATTTCGGGGCTCAACCGGGATAGAGATCAGATCAGATAGGATCGGATGGGATGGATGGTGTCGCAGCGAGGGATTCAGCAAATTTCCTAATAGAAGTAATTAACAGGAAAAGACAACATTTAAGAAGCCCTTAAAGTTACGACTTATATTTCGACGTGGGAAACGACGGCAAATGAAGAGAACCAGAATTTTCTGGAATTCCTGGTAATGCAATAAACGTGAGAGGTAACGAGGTAAATTTCACATAATCTAGTATAATTAGCTGGTTAGTAATTTCAACGACGATATTCGAGACGAAGTCAAAGTTCACCAAGAAGTGTGAAACAGGAATTCCAATCTGATTTCAAAAAGAAATAAAGAGTGATAGCATACGAGGGCACAACTACATAATAAAATACACAGAATTCAGTGATGCAAAAGTTTTTTATATATACTAAATTTGTAAATTTAATAGCAGAAAAGCAATAGAGTGAAATATAGCGAAAGTGCAATTTTTCTATAAAGAGAATTGACTTTGATCTTTGATGTCAATAATTCCAACTGGAAGTATACTCTAATTGCCTACGCGTAGGCGCCCAATTAATCTTTCAAAGCAGATGCAGGGTTGAGTATTGCCTTAAAGTACATTAAATAATTACGGCCAATAACTCCGACATTTTATGAAATAATTTTCTGAAAACTGTAGGCTGCACTATTTATCATAAGTGTGAAAAGGAGTTGATACAACAACACTATTGAGTAACTCCATGCTGCATATATCAGAATTCCAAAGTACGACCTGCATATAATTAGTGACGGTAGAGGCAAATGAAGTCATTTTATCCTTGGCATTAATAACACCCTGAGAGATAAGTTAATGACATATATTTTCCATATTTATTATATTTATCCAATATTAAATAACTATATATGAAATAAACTGAATTATTATATTGATCTAATTAAATTGAAGTACACATATTAAATATTGTTCCATATTATGGGCAAAGGTAGAAAAATGGACAAAGCGTCAACGAGTATGCCAGTAGAACCTAATGTTCGGGAACTGTTTACGCTGACAAAAGAAATGCATGACATGATGTTGTAAAGGGAAGCGTCTCTTGTCCGACGAGAAAGTGTTTTAGAACAGAGGGAGAATAGAGGCACAAAGAGCGGGTATAGAAAACACCACAGTGCTGGACACAGAAAAACAAAATAGATCTGTTCAACCTAAGATGTCTTTTCAGGATGTATCTAATGCATTATCCGAGTTTTCGGGAAGCGATGATTATGACGTAAAAAATTGGATTGAAGACGTAGAGAGCGTGGCTACTCTTTTGAATTGGTCGCCTTTAGAAAAGTTATTGTATTCTCGAAGGCTTTTAACTGGGTCAGCGAAGTTAGCGGTGAGATCTCAATCTGATTTATATTCGCGGCGAGAGTTGAAAAAGTTCGTAATAAACGAGTTTTCAGAAAGGAAAAGTAGCGCCGACGTACACCGAAGACTGGCTAGTAGAAAGCAGTACAGGGGTGAACCAGCACACGAATATTTCTTAAAGATGAGAGAACTCGGTGCTAAGGGCCACGTAGATGAAGGATCTATCATATAGTATACTATAGACGGTATCAACGATGTGCAACAAAATAAAATCCTACTATATGGAGCAACGAACTACAAAGATTTTAAATCTAAACTAGATATTTATCGTAGTTTCAGGGAGAGAAATCAGCCGATGAAGCATATTGAATCGACTCCTTTGCGAGTCAGAGATAAAGGTGAAATATGTTTTAATTGCGGATTGAGGGGACTTAAGTCAAATGCTTGTAAAAAGCGAGCACTAGGACCAAAATGTTTCCGCTGTTCAGAATTTGGACACAAGGCACCCAATTGTCCACGTAAACAAAGTCAAAGCAATTTTGCAACAAATTCAATTAATAACTCAGCAAGTAAAGATGTATTGTTAAACGGGAAAAGAGTATTAGCGTTAATAGACACTGGCAGTGATTTAACATTGTTGCGAGCAGATGAATATATAAAAATAGGATCACCTACGCTAACGGGAGGACAGACAACGTTAAGAGGGTTATCATGTTCCACAACAGAAAATTTGGACGCATTTAAAGCCGAAATTGAAGTAGATGACCAGCTATTCAAGACAGTCGTTCACGTATTATCCGAGAAGTATCTACAAATTGGTATGATCGTCGGTGGCGACATTCTCGACTGCACGATTATTTCCTTCAGAAACGGTCAAGTGGTAATTACAAAGAACTGTGGAAATATGGCACACTGCTATTTCGTTGATGATACGGACGTCCCGTGCATAGGAAATTCCAAGTACGAAGACGCAATATCAGGTCTTATTAAAGACTATGAACCTCAACAGAGAACACCGTCAGATTTCGAGATGAGGATAATATTGAAGGATGAAACACCAGTTGCTTCAAAGCCAAGACGAATGGCTCCCCTTGAGAAAAGGATTCTTGACGAGCAGATTAGCCAATGGTTAAAGAATGGCATAATAGAACCCAGTAACTCTCCATTTTCGAGTCCGGTTGTGCTAGTCGACAAAAAAGATGGCACTAAAAGACTATGCATTGACTTCCGCAAGTTAAATAAACAAATAATAAGGGACAGATTTCCACTCCCACTAATCGAGGACCAGATAGATGCACTGCACGGAGCTAAACTATTTTCAACACTGGATTTGGAAAACCGGTTTTTTCATGTGCCTATAGCGGAAGAATGCCGGAAGTATACGAGTTTTGTTACTCCAACAGGACAATACGAGTTCCTCAAAATGCCGTTCACCACAATATTCCAGAAATATGTTGACACAGTTTTCCGCCCACTAGTACAAAAGAAATTTGTACTAGTATACATGGACGACATCGTAGTGCTAGGTAATGATGAAGAGGAAGCTATGAGACGTTTGACAGAAACGCTGGACGTCGCCGCGAGACACGGTTTAAGAATAAAATGGAAGAAGTGTCATTTTCAATGTAACGTATTGAATATCTCGGTTACGAGATATCTTCAGGCAATATTAGGCCGTCATATCTGAAAACAGCTGCAGTTAAGAAGTTTCCAGAGCCTAGAGACTTGAAAAAACTCCAAAGTTGTTTGGGCCTAACAGGCTATTTTCGGAAGTTTATTCCCCAGTATGCGCAAACGGCGAAGCCACTTGCAGATCTACTCCGACGTGAAACTAAGTTTCATTTTGGCCAGCAACAGAAAGAAGCTGTTGGAAAAATTAAAGAAATATTAACGCAGAGACCTACCTTACAGATATATAGTTTCGATTCCGAAACCGAACTTCATACAGATGCCTCTAAAATAGGTTTTGGCGCTGTATTGTTTCAACGGAATTACGAGGATAACAAATTACATCCAGTAGCATACCATAGTCGAAAAACTACATCAGCTCAAGAGAAATACACTAGCTATGAGCTCGAAGTTCTTGCTATTGTGTCGGCTTTACAAAAGATGAGAGTCTACCTGCTCGGAATTAAATTTAAGATAGTCACGAACCGCGCAGCGTTTAAGATGACTATGGAAAAGGATGATATCCCTCCACGAATAGCCAGGTGGCCTATCTATCTCCACGACTTTGGTTATGATTTAGAGCATCGCCCCGGTAATCGAATGAGACACGTAGATGCGCTAAGCCACTGCCCTATTGCCATGACCATCACTAATGAATTGCTAGATAGAATAAAAGCAGTTCAGATGAAAGATGAAAACTTAAGAGTAATCGCAAAGCTCTTGGAAGCTAGTCAATTTGAAGAATATTTCTTAGAAAAAGGAATCTTGTACAAAGAAAGAGATGGAGTTAAATTACTATGTGTCCCCAGTGGTATGCAGAGAGAAATTATTAAAAGCGTGCTTGACCAAAGCCATTTCGGTCAACGTAAAATGGAAGAACTTCTCACGAGGGAATACAGTATCCCAAAGATAAAGGAGAAGATTGAGAACTGCAGAAGAAATTGCATCCCTTGCATCCTCGCTGATAGGAAATCAGGCAAACAAGAAGGTTTGTTACACCCACTGCCAAAAGAAGAGTATCCTCTAGTATGTTATCACATCGACCACCTCGGTCCTTTCATGGCTACGAAGAAGAACTACCGTTATATTTTTACCGTAATTGATGCATTTAGCAAATTCACGTGGATTTATCCAGTCAAATCACTACCGACAAACGAAGTAGTTAACAAACTCGAGTTTCAGAAGGGAATTTTTGGTAGTCCCAAGCACATAATCTCGGACAGAGGGACAGCGTTTACTTCCAACGACTTCAAAGAATATTGCAAGCAGGAGAAGGTTCATCACACTTTAGTAACTACTGGAGTGCCCAGAGGCAATGGGCAGGTTGAAAGAATCAACAGGGTGATAATATCAGTACTGAGCAAACTTTCAGTTCAAAATCCCGAGGAATGGTTCAAGTATGCAGGAAATGCTCAACGTCATTTGAACTCCACATTTCAAAGAAGTATTGGCAGATCACCTTTCGAAGTAATGTTCGGAACTACGATGAGAAACCCAGAAGACGCCCGCATCTTAGAACCCATACAGGAAGAAACCCCGGATTTTTTTGATGAAGAACGACGAGAACTGCGTCAACAAGCCAAGGCAAAAATACTTGAAGTCCAAGAGGAAAACATCAAAAGTTTTAACAAGAAAAGGCGAAAGCCAGTGAAGTACCAGATTGGAGATCTTGTAGCAGTGAAGCGCACTCAATTCGGTAAAGTCCTTAAAATATTTCCGAAATTTCTAGGTCCTTACAGGATAGCAAGAATTGGCAAAAATGACAGGTATGACGTGAAGAAAGTTGGTAAGCACGAGGGACCCAAGCAAACCACAGTCAGTTGCGACAACATGAAGCTCTGGAGTACCTACGAGGAGAACTACAGTAGCTCTGAAGACGATCAAGATGACCAAGCTGAAGACGTTTTAGAATTACACAGCGATTTCCAAGAAGATGGCGCTGCTGCGGCGCGCCAATAAAACATCCTGACGGAGACGATACCCCAGATGAAGACGATAAAAACCAATATGATGCCGAAGATGATTTTAGACGTATTATGAAGTTTGATCCTAACAAAGACTATAAAAACCAATACGATGCCGAAGATGACGAATCCCAGATGTGTTACTGCGACGAATCCCGATGAAGATGATATCCCAGAAGAAGGCCTTTACCCAGAGAAGACATCACCGAGAAAAGAGATGTAATAAATTAGACGAATCTAGATGATGACCGATGGCATGACTATTCACGTGTTCGAGGCGAACACCTATCAGGAGGCCCGAGTTGTAGGAACTGAACGCAACCCACACAGTGTAAACCTAACCGAGCCACTGAACTGACGGCGAGCGAAGTGAGATGCCAGTAGAGTATCAGCTGCGAGCGCATATATAAAAAGACGAGGACACCATCCATCGTAAGACGAGAAAACCAGATCCCAAATCATCCGCCACAATAATTATAGTATCCATTTAACTCGTTTTATCAGATTGTTAGTGTTTAGTTCATAGTAAATAAAATCAATTGAATTTATCACGAAGAGCGCGTTTGTGTAAGAATTCCTACATGCATGGCTTTGTTAGGTTGTGTACCTGTTTTTTTGATTAAGAGTAATCAAGTTAGATTTAATTTTCCTAAACATTTGATGCTTTGTTTTCAGGATGTTTTCCTTTGAAAGTAATCGGTAAAAATAAAATATATTCGAACCGATTTGGTTCGTACACTCTAATTTCTTTCTTCCATGCGCTTCATGTTCTATATAAATATTATGTAAAATATATATTTATTTGTTAAGCATAAGATCTATAGATTCTGTAAATGTGAGAACAGTATGGTAGACAGTTTAACATATCGATCAAAATTAAAATAAGATTTAGTATTATTTTCCACCACGCACAAAAATACACAGCCCACCACAACTACATACATACCTTACTTAATTCATTTGTCAAATAAATTTTATAAACTTCTTTTAATTTTATTGCATATGAGCAACACGGTATAAAAATATGTAGTCCGACTAATATGCCGGTCTACTCAAGCATCTACCTAAATGCATAAATACGAATAACTTTGAAAACTTACCCATCTGCCCTACGCGATATTATTTTAGCACCAAAAAACCTGTAAATTAGCGCTCCCAATGCTGTCAAAGCTTTCAAGAAACCTGTTTGTCTGCTGTGGGGCCACTAAAAAACAACTATAGCTGTATACGCAAGGGTTAACACCGGATGTCCTGCGATATTTCCTCACGCTCTTTATTAACAACACATATATCGCCAAGAGCACACTTCCTCCCTACACACCCCTTATCAGCAAGACCACACTTTCAGCCAACAACACAAATTTCCAACCACAGGATATCCCGCTACATTTTCCCACGCTCCTTATCAGCAACACCACACTCCCGGCATGACGTCACTTCTGGAGGTGTATTGTAAAACATTTATCAGCAATCACTTCCGGCCTAATCTCAGTCAAATCTTAAGGTCAAGGGTGTACGTAGAAGTATTCGTACAATTTCCGTTGTTTACATTTTGGACATAGTTTTCAAAATTTCGGGTCAGAACCGTCATAGCCCTTCTACTGAATTCCTGCATTCTAATAAATGAAGAAAACAATTTTGCCAAGCAATGTCACCTGAATTTACTTCTTCGTGGAAGCTGGTACCAATAATTATATGAAGCCCTACAGGCACAACAAGATCCTTTAGCGAAATGAGAGGTATCGCAACATTAGAAACCACCGGATAGCTTTAGTACAAATAGAAACCACAGAAAAGCTATCGCAGCTATAGAAACCGCAGGAAAGCATTTATTTCTTCCTCGAGGATCTCGATGCTGAGAAAACTGTGCGGTATAATAAAAATAATACAAATCGTGTATTCAGTACTTCATTACCTACCTACATACCTACTTAAGCCATTGATAATGAAATGTCATAAATCACTTTCGTTTGAAATACCGAAATTGCATGCACATTAACTACCGAAGTCGATTAATGAAATGTGACCCCTAGCAGAGTATCGCCATACCCTGCAATGATTAATGGCAACACGAGCCATCTCCAGAGAATTCAGCGGAAGGGGGAACTAGTTGCTTCCGGCTTCCAAGGGAAGTTCCAACACATCTGGCTTAAATAGGATATTTACTAATATTGTGCCATTGAAAATTGATGCAAATAAGTCTGGGAATGCAACTCAGGACTAATTTAATTCCCACAGCTAAACTTCACCTGTGCCCTGTGACTTTATGCCGCAGTTCGATTGGTGGTCCATTTAGTGCTGTTGAATGAGGAACTCCGACGGTTGATGGGGCGGTTAGTTTCGGTGGGACGTACAAATAGTGTCAAATGATAAAAGGCAGTTTGGGTGACTCTGGCTTGCAGTCCTGGTGTTCCTGGAATTGTTAAAGTAGTCAAACAGAGCACCATTCATTACTTAAGGGCTAGAGCTTTTATATATTTTTGTGTTACGGTTGGACGAAGCGTACTGTGTAGATAATGTAACAGAAACAGAATCTAATAATGCAAGACTAAATCAAATTTAAAAAGTATTAGAGCATAATAAATGATTGAAGGTACAAGGAGAAATGAAATTAAGTCATATTTACTTGCAAATAAGATATTCAAAAGACAATTTAATTGAATTTTTAAAAGTTTTTGGAGGAAAAGCAAATTCCTTTAATAAAATAACAAAATCGTGTATTCACAATAAAGAAAATTTTAAGTAGGTACCTGCAGCGACATCGAAGGGGCCGTATAATAATAAGAATCCAAGAGCTTCATTTTAAAATGAGCTGATGGCTCCTGATAGAAGGCTCTTCGGAATTTTGTTGCTAGCAACTCGGCGTCATCATTTCAGTATCATTTGTAGCGAATAAATTATTTGGGCCAGATTGTTGTTACGCTCTTCACGTTGTTTTTACGTTATTTTCACTTATTCGATTTAGACATAGATTTAATTTATTAGTATTGCAAAACATAAATAAATTGTAATTTCAACGTCTGTGCGTTTTCATCTATTCTGGTTAGAAAATTATGAAATATAATAGGGAAAGACATCTGCTTCATCTGCTTCATTTTCCTGTAAGAAGAGTCGGACAAAGAGCGAAGCTACCGCCTTTAACAACCGGACGAAGCAGTTACTTTTTATACCCTAGATGATGAAATCCTTGAGTATTATGAAGATACCATTCATTTGTAGCGCATAGAATATTGCTGGTAGACCAAATGGATTGCTATCCGGCGATAATATGAAGTACTATTTGGATTTTTGCATGTCCGTCCGTCTGCACGGTAACTCAAGAACGCATTTACTTAAACTGCTGAAACTTTCTATATTGGCCTTGCAAAGGTCTAGGTGTAAGTTTAATAATAGGATAAATCAGGTAAGGTATTTGTAATGCTGCCTTCAAAATTACACTCACTATATTTGGACACTGATTGAAAATGAGTTGACGGGAAGTGCTGAAATTTTATTCGCGATTATCTTAAAAGTATTTTGTATATAATTTGAAAAAACGGTATAAGTCGGTCAACTCCTTCGTGAAGCTGTCATACAAAATTAAAAACATTTATATATACTGGGAAAACGGTGAGTCCTACCCAGACTTTTTTTAATTCACTCAAAAGTTCTTCAGAATGTCAAAACCTATGATAGTAGTTAGAACCCTTTTCACTGTCCGATGAACCTTTCTAAAAAAAATAATTGAATTTAACGAGTTAAGGGGTTATATCCACCTAAAAGCAATTTTTTCCCCAACTTTCGGCAGTTTTTGTTTTTAAACAAATAGTTTCACAGAACACTTTATTTTTTATTTATCAAAATATCAATAATCTATAAAAAATTTAAAATTTTGTCAAGAAAGTTAAGCCATTTGAGCGAAATCGATTGAAACAAAATAGGAAAATTTTATTTCACCGATTCTCAAAACCATGTTTTGAGAAAAATGGCATATATAATTTAAACTAATAAAAGAAGCAAATATTTTATATTTACTATTCCATGACCATAAAAGCTTCCTTCAAAGATACTAACATTTCCTAAAAATGGTTACGCTTCTTTCTTTATTCTGTGACTAGAGTGACTTACAGTAAATATGGCCAAAAGGGTGGCATATAGTACCTACATATGCAGCAAACGATCAAAATTATCAATTTTCAGACACGACCCCCCTCCTGACTAGACGAAACTTTCAGAAATAAATAAGTATTAAAAAATACTCGACCCAAATTTTTTTGTTTCGCCTGACGACGAGGGCTTGGATAAAGTTTGACTCAAGATTTATAGTTTTCACTGTGGTCATTTTTTTTAATTTGTTGATGGCATATATAATTTAAACTAATAAAAGAAGCAAATATTTTATATTTACTATTCCATGACCATAAAAGCTTCCTTCAAAGATACTAACATTTCCTAAAAATGGTTACGCTTCTTTCTTTATTCTGTGACTAGAGTGACTTACAGTAAATATGGCCAAAAGGGTGGCATATAGTACGTACATATGCAGCAAACGATCAAAATTATCAATTTTCAGACACGACCCCCCTCCTGACTAGACGAAACTTTCAGAAATAAATAAGTATTAAAAAATACTCGACCCAAAAAAAATTGATTTCTTTTATTGTTTTTAGATATCTTAATGAAATATGGGTTTAACAAATATTATAATAATAATTCTGTTTTATGATTTTATAAATTTTATAATTTCATTTTCATTACAAAACGAATATCCCTTAACATCAACGCTATCCTTGAAATCCTTTAACAGCATCCTGAACCATACTGAAAGAATAATTTTCGGAAAATTCGCAGATCATATTGCACTAGTTTCTCTTTACGTTATCTATGAAATGATTTAAATATTTTGGTTTTTCTTTAGCAATAAGATGATGTGGAATTAATTTGCAAACTTTCTCGCAAGAGACGTCAATGAATTGGGTCTCCATTCTTATAATAATAAGAAAATATAATTTACGGAATTCCGTCAAAATTAGTGTTTTTTATTTTACCTTTGAGTATATTTTGAAATATTTAGCAAAACAAAAATTGAAAAAAGTGTAGGACAAGGGAAAGTAATACATATTCCCACTTCTCATATAAAATATGCTATATAAGGTGGCAGTCATACGCGCATAGATGACGCTTACTGAAGTTCACTGAATATGCCCCTTCCCTCTGTCATGAGGCTCCATTATTCATATTGAATGGGAGCACAATTAATGTATGTATGAACTATGAATGAATTACGAGTAGACAAATGTTGAGAGATTCTTTAGGAGCGGTGATAGAAAAGCTCCAAGTTCTGATTCTCTCAGTTCATACTTTCGCAACATTTGCAGCTGGTCAGATAATTCATTTATAAAAGTTGGCCAATCAAAGTTTAAAAACGATGTCCGTGCTTGGAATGGGAGATTTCATATCTACTTTGACGTTGTCGTTGGTACCTATTTAAGCAAAAGTATATTTCATTCAAAGTAAGTAAGTCCAAGTAAACCAACTTCATAACTGTTAAGCTTGCTTCCAACGGGCGGCGCGTGGTTTCATAAGCGAAGCCATTTAGTACAGACGAGATCGCGCCAGGGAGCGCCGCGCCTTTGTCCTTCACAAGGCGAGTGTTAGCCCGAGCTGATTTGCCTAGTTTTTATAAAACTTTCATTCCAATGCCGCGTAAAAAATTACCGCAATAAATCGATCAATGTCCTTCACACGCGATTAACGATTCGAACCGAATTTTAACTATTTTAAACGGAACCGATATCCCGTTATATTTGAAAAGATTTTCCGTACAGGCTTTTATTTTGGCCTGAGTTTCACTAATGTCTTTAATAGATTTTACACTTAATGTCCGAATAGCTCAAAACTCTTGATTTCAGGATGACGATGATTATCACAAGTTGTTGCGCGACGGAAAGCTGTATTCTTATCTATAGTCTTGGTATTTTGGGATGCGTGGTTTTAATGGATTCGGGAAATTGGAAAAATTGGAAATTTCTCTAACATGTTGTGGGTTGCCGACTGGCGCTCCTGCCTACGCTATGAGAGAAATACCGAAGGTTATGAATGTTCCAGCGTTGATAAGTCCCACGGTGACCGAGCAGCGCCAGGATGGTGTCCAATTCACGATGGTGGCTTACTGTGCTAGAGAAGAACATTAATCTTTCGCCCCGTTAATAAATGCTCCTCGTTTCCGAGTTGATAAGATGAAGAGGTGAAAAGTAGTGGAAGTTTTCAATCTGAAGTTACGTTGAAAGCTGAATAATGAGGGGTTTTGATGTTGACAGATCTTCTCAAGTTGTTTGATCGACAGATTTATGAGGTGGTCTTCTATAGGAGTGATGTTTGTACTAATGTACAAAAAATTGTTCGGAAAGTAGCGTCTGTTAGGTCTCCTGAACATGTCCTGTACAGGCCCGTAGAATCTTTCTTTCGAGAGTGCTAACTTGCTTCATATAGGATGGCGAAACAATGTGCTAGAAGGGGAAGCAATAGCGGATAATTGGGCGGATAAGCTGTATATATATAAATAAGTTTGTATGTCTCAGGAGACCGTTTTTCCTTTTGATAATAGAGTTAAGTAGGGAGTATGCGTAGTTAAGTCAGTTTGGCGTGACTTTTGCATTTAGACAGATTATTTAAAGAGACACCAAGATGTTTGGAGTTCTTTGAAGGCTGAAGCTTTTCGTTATTACCGCGACTTCGATGTTGTTGGCGCATGTGGCAATATTGGGCCTTCCCCTTGTAGAGCGGTTTTGGATGCAAATCATGACAGATTTGCTCAGATTAATTTTGCTGCCCCACTTTCTGTAGAACTCATCGAGTTTGAGCACATGCCGCTCCACTTTGGTAGCAGCGAAGTTGGGTGATATGGATTGGGCGTGTGGCGTCATCGTCCTTACATTGTATTTCAGCCTTTATCTTTGCACCTTAAGGTTGAACTTGGATCTAATACTGTAATGCTTCGTTAAGAATGTCGTGACCCAATATTCAATTGGTGAAATTGTGACATCACAACTCGAGCCAGCAGCAGGTTTACATGTAATTAAACGATTTGAAATAACTAAGCATTTTACTTCGCACAGTGAAATGCCTGGCGATTGCGAATTGTTTTCACGAAAACTGTCACATCCACTGCTGAATGTAACTGGGCATTGAGTCATGGTTAGGAAATTTACTTCGCATAGTGAAATACTCAGCTGGGCTCACTGTTTGTTTATATGCAGTATTGGGGGCTCCAGCTGTCGGCAGCGATTAACGTAATACTTTGTAATTATGATTGCTGGTCACTGGGTCAAAGTCGTTTCTGCCTGGTTGAATCGAGGTGAGCACGGTCGATTCGGTAGATCGGGTTGCGCAGTTAGAAGTTAGTTTTGATTAAAGATAGCGGTTCGGTATCAGTTGAGTTCAGTTGTAATTCGAGAGGGTGAACACAAGTATCGGCGACGGAGTGATACTCCATTTAATTATATCATAGTAGAATTAACTTAGTAAAAATAAAGTTTTACAATTGAATTACGCGAGTGTTTTTACTGCAAACTGGGACTCCAAATCAACTTAATTGATAGCGGTGATTAGAGTTCTATGCATCCTGTGCATCCCATACACTTAACTAATTATTTAATACCACTTCGCAGGTATAATAAAAGCTATACCTAATTGGCATTACATCATTAATTTTGATGAGAGCATTTATACAGATAACCTACTACATAGGTACTCTTCTCGCTTCATTGTCTTTTACAGTTCATAAGAAATTCAATAGAGAAAGCTTTGCAAAACTTCCATGCAGCATATGAAGAAGTACGTTCCGGCTGCTTAGATTGTATTTTAAGATCAATCTTGGGCAGATGTACGCACTGAATAAATAACTAGTCAAGAAGCGTGCTATCTTGCGAATAAAGTTTATGTGTGTAAGCTATTCAATGAGAGTCGGAACTCACTAAATAAGTGATGTTTTGACTTTCCGAAAGTAATTATTTCATTGTTCCGGGAGTTCAATGACATTTGGTGAAATTTAGAGATTTTAATAGATAGTATAACTATAATTGAAATTATGTTGTGTTGGACGCATAAAGTGATTAGTTTTATTGTGTTCAGTGTTTTTTTGTTATTCAATTTCACGTGATGAATTTTGCGGTGCAATGTTGCAGTAACCATCGCCGAAATTCCAGCGGAAAATCGTTTTTTAGGCAAGTGAATACATATATTTATAAAAGTGTTGCTTTATAATGATTCGTAAAAAACAATTTTAAGTCAATACAACAAAACAGAAAAAACGAAAGTTTAAATCATGTTCGATTTGCTTATTTCAGAAGTGCCAGAAGATTCCTTCTTTTCAAAAGCAGTCGAATATATCTTTTACCTGAAGAAAGCGGGTCCAAATACTTTGTTTAATTTACACAGAAATTTCGATTATAAAAAATGTCCCACTTCAAAATGTCACGATTTCATGATGAAACGAATACAAACACAGCACACTAATACATTTTGCGGGTGACTTAGTTTTCCACTCGATATGCTGTTTCCTTACTAGTTATTTATTCAATGAATGTACGTAGCCGAGTCATGCTTGCCTCTTACAAAGAAAGCCAGAACGTCTATAAATCTTTGGATACCGAGGTCGGGACATAAGCCAGAGAAGGTGTTAGTGAAACTGAACCCATTTTTGTCAGCGCAATTTGGTTCCCATAGCTTGAACTTCATGCACGTATCTACAGTGTTACCGATACTTCACTGGTAGCCAACCAATTAATCACTGTAGTGAGCTCAAGGCATATGAATACCTAAAGAGAGATAAGTCTGAAGCACATTGGGTTTTCTATTTGAACATTTCTGAAGTTTCCATTTCAATAAATTTAAAAGAACATCGAATTGACTACCACCAATTTTTACAACTTTCAGCAATCTGTGGTCATCTTTCTCCTTAAATACTTTGAAGATTGTATTAAAAAGTCCTGGCAACTTTTACTCTTTAGCAGTTTTGATTTCTAGTTTAAAGTAGTTCGCATAATGCAAAATCAATTAGATAGGCAGCACGTACATCAACAACGAATTCGATTTCATCCATATCTTTGTACAAAAATGTTATGGAGATTAGAAGAATTTTACGAACTTTTATTTTTAACGATTCTAAATCAAATCATAAATACAAGAGAAAAAACCAATCATGGCTTAGTAGGCTAATTACTGATTAAGAAATGCAAGAGGGAAATCATCTGTCTCGTTAGCTCAGTGGTAAGAGCACTCGTCGGCAAGCGGAAGGTCCCGGTTTCAAATCCCGGACGAGGCGTTGTTTTTTTCTCTTGTATTTATGATTTGATTCAGAATCGTTAAAAATAAAAGTTCTTAAAATTCTTCTGTTCGCAATCTTTGACCGATTCCAAGAAGTGGGTTCGATTCCCGTCAGGGAAAATTAAAAAAAAATTATACACCTTAGTATAATTATTGAGGATTTCAAAAATTTTTAAAATTTTTGTACTCGCTCCGTAAACAAACTTAAATGAAGGTGATGCAGTTAATGTCTGCAGTGAATTTACTTTACTGTAACAGCTACAACAAGGTCGAAATTACTGCAGTGGATATATTTCAGGCTACATCCCTAAGCATTAAGACGTTTCAATTTCCTTGACTTTTCCGTGTGTCACATTCTTTTCACCAGATTAATGATTCATTTTCGTAGAGCTTGGTTGCTTACAATAACTTAGCTTAGTAAGAGTGCTCCTTATTTCTTCTACATGGTTTTAAAGAGAAGGAAAATTGAACTAATTCAAGTTTCACAGAAGGTCTTTTGGTCATTTTTGGATTACATGGAGGAAGGCGGGAGAGGAGGTTTTGGCGTTGCAGAGCATACACATTATTTGATTTACAGTACCGTACAGCTGTCAGTTTTTCAACCTTGTCGTCTATCAGATTACGCGTTTTTACCTCTATGAGGAAATATGGTTAAAAAAATTCTCTTATTTATACATCGACATATACGAGCTTCACTTGGGAGATATTCTGTTGTAATGAAGGTCCTACTTCAGCGTTGAAGCCACAATAGCCTGACTACTGCCGCGTTCACATGAAGACTTATGGCGAACTACATTCGGCCGAGATTAAGCTTAGATTACACTTCGATACTTCTATCGGGATTTGTATGAGACAAAAGTCAGTTCGTCAAATCGTGTCGCTATACCACTGCTCATACTAATACTTATACATTTTGTTTAATCTAACATAAATGCACATACATTTTGTATATGTTGATTTTGATCCTGACTACACTTGTCCCTATACTTTTGCCTGTCATTCTGAAGTACAGTTTATCGTGCAATTAGTCCTGTATTTATTGCGGTTGCTTGCATAAATAAAAAATAATAAGAAAATTTTTAAACCTTGTGCCTTTTTTTGGTATATGTGGCCCCACTAAGTTCAAAATCAACCCTATTCGGTCTCGCATGATTTTTACAATACCTACCACCTACCAAAGTTAGCTTTTTAATAAACATATTATATCTCCCACGTGATTCACGTTGCCACCATTTTTTTTTATCATTTCCAAATTTGAAACGACTAACAATGCACGTAATAAAGGAATTATTTTGCGGAAAACAACTTAGTATCCCGACAAGTGACCCTCTAATGTGAACAAAGGTCAAAACTTTTTTGAATATTTACAAGTCGAAAACCGTGACGATGCAAAGCAAAAGTGCAAAGGAATGGGAAGAACTGTTACCTCTTTTTACAAAAGGAATAAAAAAACAACTGTTGAAGGAGAAAGCAACTGCTTGTGGAGCTGAACGAGAGCTTACATTGCTCGCTGAGATTAACAGATGATATTAAAAGCGGAATTCCGCAATCTGATAATGAGGACGTTCCCCAAATTATGAATATAATTGCTACTGCTGTTAATTAACTATTCAATTTTGTCAATGCCTTTCTTTAAAAGCCTAAACGGTCTCAAACGTCGGTACGTAGATCTGATCACTCGCACTGCATGCCAATACTGGTTAGGTTTACTTGTCCCAGCGAGAGGATTGCTCTAATAAAAGCCTTACGTATAGCGGGGAGCCTTCACCTTAAAAACATTTATGGCTTCATTGAAAGCCTCACTCCTAGTAAGCGTTTCTATGCTGGTCATCATCCGCACCGCCGGGGTTCAGTGAAGGTTGTGAAAACCAGGAACGGTTACGTCCATTTATGGCTGAGAGAAAATGGACCACTCATTAAGGTAACTAGCCCCGAACAGATTCGACATTACGACGCGGAAGCTAAACAGCGAATTCAGTAATCATATTCATTTTGGTTACATACGTAATGATTACCTTCAACTGTAACCATTCGTCAATTGTTAGTATAGTGATTAGTTTAGTTCTTTGTTTATTGTTGAATTATAATCTTCATAGTCTTAAGGTATCTGTTCTAAAATATATTGGATCTTGTAGTATAGTTATTAGAATAGTAATCACGCTCTTCTTGAAGTATACTTGCAATTTAAGTTGCATGATTTATTCTCCTAAAATTAGTCTTTTCAATCTTATTCCTTACTCTTTTATTTCCTAATCATTACTTTTAAGTTATTGATTGCTGTTACCATTGCATGTGCTGGTCTGCTGGAAATAATGCTAATTTTGTATGCGTCATCCCCGTGGAGCTTTGGTCATGCCTGTAACTTTGAAGGTGGTGGTCGACTCGATTGCGTAAAGTTGCTCGACTATAAATGAAAACTTCTGTAGCGGGAACAGAGTAAGAAATATGATGAACATACTGAATGGAAGTGTGACGGGATCAATGTCTGTTATTTGAATGCTAGGACTCTCAGGTCGATGAATATGAGTTAAGGAAGATGTTATCGGGGACAGGCATACATGCCATTCTAATCAGCCATCCTTTCACTTTTTGTTTCTATAACTGTCTTAAACTTTTCCGTTGTATCAGGGAGGGAAGGGTTGGGGAGGCCTTGCAAATTATATTCGGGAATGCTTTAAAGACCAGATATTATGCCACTCCCAAGATAGTTTATTGATAAATGCTTTCTTTCCTCAGACTAAACGTATAAAATAAAAGGTTGTCCCTGGTTCCCACCTGAGGTAAAGAAATTAGTCTGCAAACGCGATTTTTATACCATCAGTGTAGAAGGCTTAAAACTCCCATCAGTCTGTTTTTATATAAAATGTCTCGAAATCTTGTAAACAGATAAGTGAAAGATGCAAAGTCATTATGCTATACGTCTAAGTTAGATTATAGTAAGGGCGACGAGCCGCAACAAAATTACCCATTCGGTTTTCAGAGTCGAATCTGAAATCCTCCACCAGAGTCCAACCTTTTTCCTATCCTTTGAACAAAAGTATAATTTTGTTTATTCCTTCATATAAAAGTTTAATTCTGTAGAAGTATAATTCTACATAAATCCAAAAGATCCTATTTTTGCCGCCCATTCTCACTTCAGAGTTTAATCTGAAAATATCCTCCGTCAGAGTCTAATCTGAATAACCATCCTCTGAACAAAAGCATAATTTTGTTGTGTCCTTCACATAGAAGTTTAACTCCATTAAAATCCAAACTGCCAAAATCTAATATTTGCTCCCAAATCGTGTGACAGAAGTATATTCTGCTTACACGCTCCATTCCCTGTAACAGAAGTATAATTCTGCTTACACGCTTTAGCACATTGCAGCCGAAGTATAATTCCGTAACATCGTCGCTCTCACCCTCAGAAAATCCTATTCTATACATAAATTTGTGGAAGTCTAATTCTGAAGAAGCTAAATACGTTCTTCTTCTTCCTTTCAGGAACAAAACTAAGGAAAAGAAGTGTGGGCACAGCAGCATGGAGGATTTTTAATTGAATTTTTATTTGAACTTTTAACTTGTTTTTGTGTTGATGAATTGATTTTATGGATTTTTATGATTTTTATATTATTAGTATTAGTAGTAGATTTTAAATATTAGTTGAATTGAATTGTGATATTTAGGTTAGGATATTTTAATAAAATTTAAATTTGAATAGAAATCAAAGCTGAGTTATCTATTTTTAAACCGGCACCGTCCCTTAAGCTCGAGAATATATCTCACTACTACATATATGATTTGAAATTCTGAAGGACATCGTTTCGGAAAGCTACTTGACGTGCAACAATGAATAAAACTAAAAGGATTCGAATGAAACCTAATGATACTCTGATGTGTACAACACGCTTTCTCCTGACGATCGTGAATCTTCTGATACCTGCAGCGATAATCCTTACCTTTCGATTTCTAATGATGATGTTGAGCAATACTTCAATCTCAATTTATATTTAGTATTAGGTCACTGGTCTGTTAAGCACCGAATAGCATATAATGACTTGACTCTGTCGAAGAAAATTCCTGATATACCAAAGGATGCAAGGAGTTTGTAAGGAACTCTAAAAGAATCTGTAGTCATATCTCTGGATAGCGGTGAATATATTCACTATAGAATAACAGAAGGATTAACAGATTTCTTAATTTCGAACATGTATAACGGTAACAACTTATAACTTGATTTCAATGTAGATGGTATAGCGAAAAGCTCCCGAAAATAAATGTGGCCTTTCCTTTGCATTGTCGTTGGAATGCATCACATTTTTGTAATTGGAACCTTTGAATTCATTGGAGCCTTTGAATTCAGACTAATTTCTGCGCACGTTCGTATCAGATTTATAAGAAGTAATCGCCGAAAGAAAAAATTTTAATTCTAAAATGTGTCTTGTGAGCATTTGGAAATTTATTATTGCTGCACTAGCTCGATCCCTTGTTTTAAAAACAGAGGGTCATACAGGTCATTATCCCTGTATTAAATGTAATCAAAAGGGTACACTTTTGGGGAAAAAGTTACTTTCCCAATTAAAAACAGTGAATTACGAACAAATGAATCTTATCACAACCAGAGACAACCAGAGCACCAAGTAGATGAAACTTCCTTGGAGTCTATAAAATTCAATTGTATCAATGACATTTCTTTTGAATGTTGCATGTTGTTTGTTTAGGTATCAAAAAAAGTTTATTCCGACCTTGGGCAAAATCTAAAGGTAAACATTTTTAAACATGTGTCCATTTTTGGAATGTCCTCTAAACTCAATCCCTATAAATATATTTTCTTTATGAACAAATGATTTCAAAATTTGTGCAAATAAAAAACGCATAGCCTTAGATGATATCGAAAGAAGAATTGTGGCTTTTCATCGAGACAATGACAATAATCCATGCACATGTTTCATGCCTCTCAATCATTTTTACGTTTTACCGTTTATTATGATGCCTTACCTTCTTATTTTCATAAACTCCTTAAATACTCGTACATATTTCACGAATTAGAGGAAAATGAAGATATTTTCCCTTATACAACAGGTAATTATATATAATTATTAAGTTTCTGTATTTTTAACGCTCCATACATCTCAGAAGTTTGAACACTCTTCTTCACGAATGAAACAACGACCTTCGAGAAGTATAATTAATTCCAAAACGGGTATGCCTTACTACTCTAAAATTATAAGCTTTCTAAAATCTGCATATGTACTCGTGTATGACAAAAAATTTTGATATACATTAAGTCTTTTTTCTGGCAGAGGAAATAAAAACGATAAACACCTGCTCACCGAAAGTATTGGCATTTGCATACTTTCGGATGTGTTAGGAGAAATCAAGCACCTGAAGTCTAAGATGACCCTAATATTTACAGAACTTACAAGCACCATAATTCCACTGAGGAAAGAGGTTTGATCTAGGAAAAGTAACATACAAAGTAATCAAAATGATCCTTTCGAAACTAATCTGAAAGAATTTTTGGATTTTGAGGAGAAGATTGCAAAAGATCTTAAAAAGTTCGATGTGTTGGTAGGTATATCTACCTATGATCGTTAGCCATTTTATATAAAGAGTAATTATTCTTGCAGCAACTTTTACGAAAAAAGGATATGGGGACCCGTAAAATTTATAAAGAGCTCATTAAAATTTGTATTTTGCGATGATGTGGCTAAAGCTAAATCTGCTCGAACTCTCGGCGTAGTTACTGCTATCAAAAGTATGAATACATAGTATTATTTTAATCACTTTAATTATAATAACTTTTATTTATATATTTTTAGATGCATTTCACAACAATTTCCCACAAACTCCAGAAGAAGTTTCTGATAAATTCGCAATGCGTCACTTCCAGTATACAAGCGATCACATAACGAAAAAAGCAAAATATCAAGGAAATAAGACCTCAATTTTTAATCCTAATTAATTATAAGGTTAGGTTCATTATGCTTATTATGTTTTTTTTTTATTTATACTGAAGTTTATTCCTTTATTCGTTGAAGAAATAAAAAAGGGAGTTAATACATTATTTAGTTTTAAATGTTTCTCGTTGTTTACTCAGTTATTCAATTCGATATCGAGTAGTTTTTCCGCAGCGTAGTTTAGTCGTTTATCCAATTGGAAATCGAGTAGCTTTTACGGAGAAGTCCGGAATACATATAACCCTTATATATAAACCCAATACAAGAAAACTCTTCGAAAAAATCCCGAAAAGACGTATCAATATCGAGTCGTAATCTCGATTCGTCTTACCGCTCCCACCGCTTCTTTTCCTTCTTCTTCGGGTCGAAATCGAGTCGATAGCGGCTTCGAGATCGAAGTTAAATTTTTTTCGATTCGATCTCTAATTATACTGTTTGGTTGAGTATCTTAGTATAAACGGAAGGGCTCTTAGTGGTAGCTTAATAATAATTATTCTTTAACTTCATGGAAGATTACAATGTTCGATAATAGAATGAAAAATCTCAAAAACCCAATTCCAATTGAATTCTGTAGACATCCCCGAGATTTATGCGATTTAGACCGCTGGAAGGCCACTGTATTGCGGCAGTTTTTACTGTACACAGGTCCACTTGTTTTAAAACATATAACAAATGATGAAAGATACATAAATTTTCTTAAATTTTGTTGCAATTCGTAAGGAAGATTGCTTTACTAATAATTCTTGTGCCCAGGAGTTTCTTATTAGTTTCGTGAGAGATGTTTCTCGATTATTTAAGTAATAAACATTTCATCACTTTTAATTTTCACTACTTGACGCATTTAGCAGGAGATGTAGCATCATTCGGAATTTGTAAGCTACAGCGCTTTTAAATTTGAGAACTTTCTGCATAATTTAAAAAAGACGTAAGGAAAGGCATTTTTATTTGCAGTCAAATTTACAATCGCTTAGTTGAAAGAAGCATCAATAATTTACGTTCAGAAATAAAAATAAATCCGATATTTGAAAAATTGAATGAAACATCTTTTGAATTTGTGCAATTAGAACATTTCAAACTATCCACAAAGGCTCCAAATAATTATTATCTTTTAAGTGAAAATAAAATCTTTAAGATGAAAACCATAAAGGAAGAATTAGGATAATCGATTTTCAAGTGTTCGCAAGTTCAAAACATTCATCCGTTCTGTACTAGTCCTTTAAACGCAGCGTTAATCAATATTTTTTCTTCAGAATTAGTGCCTTTGAAAGTAAACTCGCAGGAAGAACGGCATACCCTGGCCGAAATTGAAAGAAAAATTGTGGTATTTCAAAATGCTGATGACCGTATTTTATATTTAGTTCCAATAATTCATTATTAAAATTTTTAAGTATACCCTAGGCTAGTAATAATGGAATTATCGAATGTGTACTGATCTAGGGTAAAGCAGAATTGGTCTTAGGTCAATGATATCATTTTAAGTCTTTATATTAGTTAATCCATTTTTCCTTTCTTGTTTAGATCCTAGAATTTTCCTAGATTTTTTTTCCTAAATGTCTGATCCAAACACTTCAACGGAGAATTTTTTATATGTCCCAGCTATGAAACGGAAATCATATATTAATCTTTTTATGTACACGAAAATATTTTTATTACTTGTTTTTTAATTTAAACTATTGCGAAGAAGAAATAGAAGGACTTTCACCTAAAAAAATATATGTAACTACTCTTCAGAATGTACCATTGCAGAGTATGGCTATCATTATTTATAAAATAGATTCTAAATATATCTTGTCATTTTTTTAAAAAATTATTTCAGGAATTGATAGATCTGCACAAGGAGGATCTCCATAAATTTTTACAAATCCCCTAGTTCCGCTCAATAATTGCAATTACTTTGCACAATTTTCACAAGAACTTAATGGCTTCAAAGAGGAAATGAAGCAAATTATTACAGACTTAACGTATAGTGTAGTCCAGCTACGAAAAGAAATGCGCTCTCTTAAAGGTACTAACTGTCAGTTAGATGATGGCACAGTATTTCCTTTTCCAACAAAAGAAGATTTTCTTGAGTTTGAAAAAATATTCAAAAATTCGAAGAAACGGTACAAACATTTCTTTTGCTTTACGTACACCTACAATGACTAACCAAATAAAATATTTTCTGCAGCAAAGATCTTTTGTGCAAAAAGGATCTTCTGATCCAAAAAAAATTTATAAAGGATAGTCTCAAAAAGATATTTACGGATGACATTGCTCAGGAGTTCTATTGGCTTGGGAAAAAGGACAAGCAGTCAGCGAGGAAGCTCAGGATAGTTACGGCTGTAAAAATTTAGTGCAAAAATGCACCAATGGATTGCATTTTTAATTGTTCATTTTCTATAGATGCATTTCACGAAAAGTTTCCTGGCGTCCCCGAAGAATTCTTCGAGAAAAGTGCAATGCGTCATTTTCATTACGCGAAGGACAGGCTAACAAAAAAAGTAATTATAAGCCCAAAATGTAAAGTCTTTTCCGATTTTTCCTCTTCTTCTTTTAATTTTTCTCTGAAGAGGCTTTATTTAATTTTTGTTTCAAGAATTATTTTTATTTCTATTCATTTATAATAAATCAAAAGTATTAACTTTACCGGATTTCAAAACAATTTTCTGCAACATATGAGCAGAGTTTCCATTTACTCCTATTCCTTATTTTACCAATATGATTTCATTTGATTGGGAATTTACTCAAATCATATAAATACCACGAATACCCGTTCATTTTAATTTGGGACAATTAATCAGTCTCGAATCGTTATCGAATCGTCATTACGAATCGTTATCAATTCGTCATTATGAATCGTTATCAATTCGTTATCGAATTGTTATTACGAATCGTTATCGAATTATCATTACGAATCGTTATCGAATTGTCTTTACGAATCGTTATCGAATCGTTATCACGATTATTTTATTATTATTATATTATATTATTTTATTTCATTATTTACGTGCAATTTTGAGGGCTGCGGCTATAAGGTCATTCTTGCTTGCATTCTTTTATTGCTTGAATCTGTTTAACATATTCTGTTGATTGCCGTTAAGATCTTATGATTTATTTATGATTGATTCATTATAGATAGATTCATTGCAATGTATTATAATATAGTTTTACTACAATTATAATGGCAAAAATCTTATCTTAAAAACAATGGAATATATGCGACTTACGACATCTTAGTGGAAGACTGTAAAAAGAAAAGTCTGTACAAATCTGAACCCCACGCCTTCTGTCAAGAACGCTCATCGACAATCAGTATACGAATCGCAGCTTAAGTAGAAGAGTAGCATTGGTGCATTTAGTTAAGAGAATTATCAAATTCTTGCCAGAGTAGCTATTTTCTAGTGTTCCTATTAGTTTATCCTGTCAAAAATTATTTATTTGTCCTCGGCCCGAATTACTAATTTCAGTTGCTGCCGGTTCAGAAGCTCTTAACAATGCCCATAGAAGAAGGCATTTACATTTTAAATGGTTGAATGAATCAGCAATCTCAGATATTTGTCATATACCACTGGAATCGTCATGCCATCTCATGTTTAGAAAGTAGGTACTTTGTCCATGCCAAGCTCTCGTAAAAGTTTCTGAAATTTAAACGATTTTTTTATGCTGGCACTCGTAGCTATAAATAGCGGTATGGAAAATGTTATACTGCTACTCCTTTCCATGAATGAAGTGACGCTCCTAGTGCAAAAACTTTAAAACACTTAAACTTTGTAGATGGCACTTGCTAGTTTTACATGATGCACATTAAAATGTTGTGGAGGCTGTGGACATATTTTGCTGAGGATTTCGGGCTTATGGGAAAACTGTTCAATGAACTAGAAAAAAAAACCAATATCCAATAGCCGTGGTAAACTTTTCTCTGCAACTGGTGTAGTGGACCTTCATATTATTTTGTGCTCAGAAGCGCACATCGAGAATGTAGGCATGCCGCCTTTGGAGCCCAGCAAACGACATAGCACTGTTCTTTGGATGTTTGCATGTAGGTATATCTAAAAAAAAAAAATATTTGGAGGTCCCTCAGGAGCTCCGGATAAAAATCATTGAGTTTTCATGAAACTCGCAACAAGTTATATTGCAAAACATACGTTACTACACCGAGTCGATTCTATTATATCTGAAGTTTGGAGTTGTTGTTGGAGTTTTATTATTTATGTCATACTTTAGACCAGTAAGTCAACCGCGACCACTACTGGGTGAGCATAAAAGTATCGGGTTTCCTACCTTTCAAGTATACACTTCACGTTATGTGGAAACATGCTCCTAGCATAAGTAAAAGAAGTAGACATTTCAGCTCTACTACATAAATTTTAAAAAACTTCTTCTTTAATTCCCTTCAAAGTTTGCACTATGTGTGGATCATAGTGCAAATACTACAGTCCTTTCTTCGTCGTATCCAGCAATCACTTTTTCCTACTTTAATCAGCGCTTATTATTCTTGACGGGTGGTTTGCAATGGCATGCTCAGCTAGTAAAGATAAATGACTGGAATCAAGCTTCTACTTTGTAAAGCCTGACGGATAACATTAATCTTGGTAAGCTGTCTGCAAAAAATTTCACTATTTCGGACAAGAATTTGTATGTACGAAAAACAACAAATGGACATGTAATTTTATGTACTGACCCAAACGCTTTAATTGTGAAATATGAAATGCAATCCTGTGTAACCGTGCCGTTGACGATAGCAGTACTCAATCACAGCATAGGGTGCTTCAGTGGAATGTGTTAATTGATATCGAATGCAATGGGTTATACAAGCAAGTTTGAGATTTGAATGGCTCTAAGTATGTTCAGCTCATCTTCAACAAAAAGTGCAGATACAAAATTTTCTATCTTGCATCTGAAGACCAAACTAACTTATGGGAAGTTCTCGAAAACTCTCCGCTACAGTCGAACAAATGAATAGGAAGTCGCATTAGATAACTGTGGCACCCTGTCATCAAACATCACTTTTAATTACCATGTTTTCAAATCATGTGTACGTGCTAAAAATCATGTGCACCAACAGTCACGTGAGAGCAGCTAGCTTCGATGGATCTGATTGGCTGCAGCAATGTGGATGTCGCTAAACATGCTTAATCCTTCTAACTTTCGTGCGAAGAAAAGTTTATCTATAAAATTTATTCAGTTTGGTGTGATTTTCCCTTAACCTCAAGATTTTTGTTTATTTACATTTGTAATCGGCTGCTACGTCGAAACTTACTGTGATTTATATTTACAGATTATAGCAATTTTTTCCAATATAAATGTATGTATTTATATATGTAAATTTTAATATTAAAAAACAAAGCTAATTAAAGTTGTAGCCGCAGTAACGATAAAAACCAGTCACAAATACAGATAGATCTCTAGGAAGAACAGGAGGTTGCCAGTTTTGCATTAAAAAAAATGGAACTAAAATCCATAATTATTGGTAGATACAAATATTCGCAAGAATTTTCGTAAATTTATTTGTATCCAGTATTTTCCACCTCACATCAAAATATTGTATTTGTTTTAAAATATTTTTGATTTCAATAGGTACATTTGAAATTTTTGTTTCGAAAACGATTTTCATTATTATTATAAGAACATTTTTGAGTGTTCAAAGCAAACCTTGCCTTTGTGTGTTTACCTGGGGTTGGATTTGTAACACGGAGAATATGGGAATTTGAGAAATAAGTATCTTCGTTTTCTCCGATCAAAACTCCCTAATGCTCCAGTCCCAAATCACAAGTCGACAGTCTATAATAATAAAAGTCAATACAATCAGTCTAACAATAATTGTCGGCAATGTCGGAATAGTTATCACGAAAATCGGTATCCAGCCAGTGAGTTAACCTGCAACAAGTGCAATCGAAACGGCTACTTTGGAAAATATTGTCGGAGTTCTGGTCATAACCGCATCAAATCAGTTATTCAGGAAGAAACTTCAAAGGATCCAATTGTTAATGCCGCGGAAAACGAGAACGAAGTAAACCATATTTTCACAGTGGGAGATAGCAGCAGATTTATAGTGGCAGTGTAAGTAAAAAATCGTCTCAAGCAGATAGTTATTGACACTGGAGCTTGTCAATCTACTATAAGTTATGTAGTTTATAAAAAAATATTTAGTGAAATAATTTGCGTTCTTGTTCAAATATTTTTCAGGGAGTGACAGGTGAAAAAATATCAGGTGCAGGCGTTATAGAAGTTCATGTCAAGTAGCCGAATGGTGGAGAGTCCGGTGCAGGTATGTTCAGTGAAAATCTTAGTAAACCTATTATAGGGCTTCATGCGGATATACGTATCAACTCAATATTTGTCCCAAAGTTTTATAAACTTTATACTGCGCCCTTTCAACTTTATCCTAAGGTCGAGCCTGAGCTAAAAATATTATGTGAAATTGGTATTATATCTCCAACAAAGTATGCAGAAAATGCAAGTCACATAGTGGTGGTCCCAAAGTAAGATGGATCTAACCGGATCTGCGTGGATTTTAAAAGAACCACTAACAAATTTGTAGTAATGGAACATTATCCCTTACCTGTTCCTGAAGATCTCTTCGCATATTTATCCAACTGTGAATACTTCGCTGTTTTAGATCTACCAGGCGCCTATCACCAATTAAAGTTATTAGCAAAGTCTCGTAAATACCTTGTTATTAACATGCACAAAGATCTTTTTGTCTTAAATGGATTACCGTTTGGGATTTCATCTGCACCATCGATTTTTCAAACTATAATCGATCGTATTCTCAAAGGCATAGACAAAGTTTTCAGATATCCGGATGATATCATTATAGGGGTTGTGGATACAGTTAATTGTGAAGCAAAGTTATATGAAGTGCTTCGTCGATTAGAGTCTTATAATACACATGTGAATTTAAAAAATTGCACATTTTTTCCAAAGAAGTTGAGTGCCTGGGTCACCTTATTTCCCGTAACCAGATACGTGGCAGTCAACGAAAATTAGAAACTATTACAAAGGCACCAGCCCCTGTAAATTTAGTTCAACTGCAATCCTATCAGGGATTCTTAAATTATTATGGGAAATTTGTACCAAATTTGGCAACTCGTTTAAAAGACTTGTATGAACTCTTACGAAAAGATGTGAATTTTGTTTGGTCACCACGGAGTGAAAAAGCGTTGTAACAAGTAAGCAATAAAGGAACTGACGCTTTTGCTGCTGCACAGTTACAGCGTTGTCGACTTATGGCTATAAAATAATCTATAAAAGTTCAAAGCACATGGCACATGCAGATTCCTTGTCACGTCTGCAATTAAATGATACCTCAGGGATTAGTAGTTGCTTAATTAACTCTTTTAATTTGACTGAAAAGTACCCTATAAATTTAAACAAAGTAAAAGAGCATTCACAAAAATGTCCCGTAATAAAACTAGTTTCAAATTTTGTCATAAGTGGGTAACCTGCAAAGTCAAATATCAGTAATCCAGAAATATCCTCTTTTTACGATATATTGAAAAGTCTGTCAGTTGAAAATCAATCTTTGTATTACGCCAGCAAGTTAATTATTCCAGAAAAACTAGAAGATGAAGTCTTAGAGCTGTTATAGATAAGGCGTGTATGGGGTTATACCACCCGGTGATCCAAGATAGTTTTAGTTTGTCTTTCCTTTGATTGTGGTTTGATTTATTTATATATTTTAGTTAATATTTTTTTAAATGTTTGACTTTTATAAAAAGTATAACAAAATTATTGATTATGTGATATTCTTTAGAGTGCGGTTTTCTGTCTCTCTATTTATTCGTTTTCAAACTTTTTTTTTCTTTTAATCTGTGACATAAGGTTTTTAACAACCCATTTAAGTAAATTTGACATAACAATATTTAGCCTTGATAATGGTCTAAACCAAAGACCGAAATATCGGAATATTGCCTGGAAAATAAACAATGGCTTAAACAACCATACACTCCATATCTAAAAGGAATCTAAGGGCCACAAAACATCTTTTTCTCATTACAGCTGTTATATTCCGATCATATTAGGTCCACTTGAATGAAGCACGTCAAGTTTATTTTAGGAGCTTTCTTAAAAAAATGGAGCGGTTTGTACAAACATGTGTTATCTGTCAACAAAAATTTAGTTCAGTTTTTCTTATTTAGGATTCCCCGTGAAGATCGATAGTGATAATGGACCACTCTTTTCATTAATTAAATTCATTGAATTCTGTGAACAAAATGGTATCAAAGTAACTAAATCGCCTCCTTATCATCCGCAAAGTAACGGCTTAGAAGAACGTAGAGTTGCCAAACGATTGTTAAACAAATCTTTCCTAGACAACAAATATTCAAAGCTAAATATCAATGGGAAAATTTAACAATTTTTGTTCAGTTATTGGCACACTCCAACAATGACCACAAAGCTATCCGCAGCAGAATTAGTATTTAAATGCATGCCAAAAATGTTATTAAGTTTACTGGATGATAGTACTACTTCTAAAGCAAGAACTAATGATTACAATAAAAGACTTAAGATAAAAGAAAAGAAAAGTAAACAAAAGCATATTAAAAGAAATATTCGAAAACCATAATGAATGAACATCTTGCTCTCGTTTTTCCTTCAACTATTCTAGTATAAACGCGAAAAAAAACTTTGTCAAGCGAATTTATTTTTGATAAATAAAAGCAGTAGTGAATTTATTCGAAGTGGTCGTGTTTAATTAATCGATAGCCGTACGATTCCTTTTGTTAGGCAAAAGTAACTTCCTTATAGGACAAGACAAAGGTCGAAGGTTGGGAAGTCTTGGAGTTTTTCCTGGAAAGGGCGGCGAGTGCGTACATTTATATATACCTACAGTGATCTCTACTTAAGTGGAGAAATTTTTAATTCTGTAAGTTCATTACAAAAGGCATAAGCCCTCCAGAAGCCGCCATTCCTTTACATAGGTGGGAAAAAGGCAGTGAAATAAAGAAAATAAAAAGGAATCGGATTCCAAAATAATAAAGAAATAGCCCCAACAAAGGTTCCTAGGGCTCTTATTTGTTATTTATTTTTTACGCAGAATTTTTCGTGTCACATATTCAATTATTCTCTTGACACCAAAAGAAAAAAAAATAAAGAAAACAGAAAGGAATCGAATTCCAAAATAAAAAGGAAATAACCTCAACAAATATTTTTTGGGCTCTTGTTTATTTACTTATTTTGACCTAGATTTTTTTGTGTACTATTATTTATTTTCTTGACACCAAAGAAGTTTTCTTTTGGGTCGCCAGTCCCAAAGCTCTCCCCAAGGGGAAATTGCATCTCCCCTCCTGAGCACGAAAACTTTTCGGACAACAAATATTTAAAAGACAAGCACGCACACTAATAAAACTACAAAACAAGAAAATTTTTTTTTACTTACCATTAAAATAGAGTCGCCATCTTGTGTGGCTCGTCGATCGCTTATAAGACATTTCATTACGCTGATATATCCGCTTGGCCACAAAACACCGAACGAGAAGTCATAAAAATTAACAATACTTCCCGGCCCGGTGCCCCGTAGTCTTACGGCGCATTCACCCATTTCCTTCGATTGTCGCAGGATCACACTCACTATATAGCCACTTCACTGCACTTAGGAATATCTCTACACTGCACAATTTCGCGGGACACTAAAAATAAAATAAGAAATAAGAGACGCGCAACACAAAACCGACCGGATTGTGTCCGTCCACTCCACCATTGACGTATTCTTTCCGCGCTCAACTAAAACTACTAGTCAGCCACAATACAAACTGCACAGTATTGTTTACGGAGATTCCATTCAGTCCAAGTTACTTTATCCGCTGACAACCGAGCGTCCCCTCTTTCAACCCGAAGAACGAACACCCAATGCTCTTACTCAAGTGAGTGCAAGTGGCTGAAAACGCTCCCCCTCAGATCACTAGCCACAAACAACAGCCACTGGCACCCGAATCATCTATTGAGAAGTCCAGCTGATCGTGGGGAACTTGCATTCTAACCCACTGACCTACTTTCTTACTGTTGTCAATTGATTTTGTTTGGTAAACGCATGCCCCACTGGAAGCTGATCGTAATGATCAAAGTCTCCCTCTCGGCTTTATAAATATCTGGTATATACACCAGGCAATCAAACTTGCATTTTGCAATAGCGCGAAAATTGGTAACATTGGTGCCAAGTGTGGGGTACTCGAACGGATTTCGAAAGAATCCAGTACCAAGAAGAAACATGAATAACGATCAAGGGAATTTCGGGGATAGCTCTACAGGCGATATGAATACCTATACGACCCCGTCGATGATTACCATGGAAATTTGCTGTACCAGCAAAGTCAACAAATTCAACATCTCAATACTTTAGTCAGCAAAATGGTAGATAAAGTAAAAAATTTGAAGTAACTCAGGAAACGGAAGTCAGGCGACAAATTGATGCACTTGCTAATTGTCAGACTCCTCCGTTTAGGCTTGATCCTTTCTTACAGCATATAGCTGCTGCTTCCAGCAACAACAATCTAATTAGCTTTGAGGAACAAGCATCAAATTCTATAATGTCAGCACCTCGAGAGAGCACGGCTACCACCAACCTACAACCGCTTGACTCGACCTCTGGTTGTCGATTATCTGTCAGCAACAATCCATTACTCAGGGCTGATCCTGTTCCAGAGCAAAGAGCAGCAGCGCAAGATATAAACAATTTGTTCACATTTCCAGGACAAGAGCCAAGTTCTTCATTCCCACAAACCCACGATAGGAGAGTCACATTCGATTTACCATCAAACAATTCCAGCTTTATGAGCCGGCCATCTACCAGCAGCACTCTGCCTGTTCAAGACCATATCAGAGCACATCGCCATCATTTAATGTCATCGGATGTACAAGATGAACGATCCTTATCAACAACAGGTGCCCAGTATGGCCCGGCAGCTATCCCATTCATCACTCCAGCTCGAATTGCACTTGCTCCGAATTACTATGATGGCAAAGAGGTCAGTGTCATGGTCAGTTTATAAGCGGCATTTTCTAGCTATCTCTAAGGCGAATGCCTGGCCCCCAGAACTACAGGTACTTTATCTTGCCCCCTACTTGAGAGGAACTGCTCTAGCTTTTTATGGGACATTGCCAGACGGCACTCGAGAAAACTTCGAACGATTGAGCTTGGCCTTGTCAGAAAGGTTTAGCGATGAGTATAGACAGGCAGTCGCCCACATACAATTACGTGCACGTATTCAACGACACAATGAAAGCATCACCGAATTCGCCACAGATGTTCAAGGCTTAACATATCTGAGCTTTGGTGATTGCTCAGAGCAAACTAGGAATAGAGTAGCTCTTGGCCAATTTTTGGATGGCATAGCTGACGCTGACACTCAGCAGAGGTTACGAGATTCTCTCCCAGAGACTTTGGAATCAGCTTTAGCCCAAGCACTACGAATCGAAGCTAGCCGCGATGCCACACGAGTTAGTAGACGAAATTTTAGGCACACTGACACTACTATCATCAATAGGTGTGCAAGCCGAGGCAGATCAAAATCTCTCCAGCAGTCGGAAAGCTAGATTCGCCTGGACTTGAGGAGCGAGGACTGGGCCTGGAAGCAAACAAAGCTCCAAAACCGACATGTTCACAAATTTTTAAACGTGAAACTATTCCACAATACTCCACAGGGTCTCCATCTCATTCTTCTGGCCGACCATCAACCCAAAAGAAGAACCTGCGGAAAGAAATACAGAAACCACAAGAAATTATTGAAAAGCAAGTAAAAGGAGCTGTAAAATGGTTTAATGTGAGACGAAAAAACGGCTTCATAGTTCGAGACGATAGTGGGGAAGAGCTATTTGTACATGTGTCTGAGATTAAAGCGAATAACCCTGAAAAAGAATTCCCTCCTTAGGAGATGGAGAAGTAGTCTTTTTCGACGTGAAATGCGGAACAAAAAAAACGTGAGGCTATCAACGTAACGGGGGTTGACGGAAAACCCGTAATAGGAAGTAGTTTCGCACCAGCCAAGAAACAAAAGGAGACACCTAGATCCACCATCTCAAAAATAGGCAGCAGCGGTACACAAAAATCCAACTGCAACAATATTGACAAGGTGGGCGTCAAATTTATACAACCTGGTTTACGACCACAGAACAATGCTGGCATAGAAATCACCAGAGAGAAAATCGAAGTGGAACCATCCTACACGATTCATCCCGATATGTCTCCAGGGCACGACTTTCCAACTATCCCACCGCCTATAGAATTTGCCAACAATAACGCACATTTAAACTGCTTACCACTGACTCATTGGGGCAAAAGTTAATGGAAAATCATACCCCGGATACCATGAAAATTCTGATAGGTGCCGCTGCAGCGATGAATAATCTTTCTGTGAACGGAGCAATCAATGGCGTGGTCTGTGAATTAGTAATCGATACAGGAGCAACTCAGATTATAATCCATTCCAGAATCTTAAAAAGCGCTTACCCAAGAATCCGGATAACTCCATCCGATGCCGTAATTCAAAGTGTGAGTGGTGATATATTTTCCGTAGATAGAGTCGCTGAAATAACTATCGAAATAGGCGGCTTCTCCACACGCCATTCTGCCTTTGTTGCTACTATCTCTGACGATTGCATAATTGGTGTGGATTTTCTCGTTCAGTATGCTTGCAAGTTGGACTTAGGGCTTGGAATCCTCTCTATTGCCAGTGAGACAATATACCTGGAACAAATGAGTAAGAACAGATTACAAGCAAGAACAGTTCAAGAAATCAGTATACTACCAGGAGATGAGCATGTTGTCGCGCTAAGTTGCAATTTAATTTCGGGAGAAGATGTAATGATTACACCCAACCACGCCACACCAGATGACGTACAATTATTTCCAACGATATCCTCCACCAAAGATGGAATCGTGCTGGCTCGCATCATGAATATCACGGCAAAGGAGGTGAAAATCCCAGCAACCATGGCGCTCGGGGAATTAGAGCTCCATCCTAAAATAATAAAGAATAATCAGTCTACACCAATACGTACATCTCCTGAAATGCTTGATTTGTTTCAGAGCAATATCCCGCATTTAAACCGAGAACAAAGCAACCTTCTTTGGCAACTGCTAACCAGCTACCGGGATACATTTTCCTATTCAAAGGATGACCTTGGACGAACTTCAATACTACGGCACAAAATAGAAGTGAGTGATGCCAAGCCTATTAAGCAGCCACCACGGAGGATACCCTTGTCTCGTAGAGCTGAAGCAGAAACCATCTTGCAAGAAATGATTCAGCAGGGTATCGTACACCCTTCAAAAAGTGCCTGGAGTAGCCCAGTAGTGTTAGTAAAGAGGAAGGATGGCTCACTCAGATTCTGCGTCGATTATCGCAGGCTTAACGAAGTTACCAGAAAAGATTCATAACCCCTTCCGCGCATTGATTTAACGCTGGATGCTTTAGGAGATTGCAAATGGTTTACCACACTGGATCTTCATTCGGGATATTGGCAGGTAGAAATGGAAAAGGAAGATCGAGACAAGACTGCCTTCAGCACTGGAAGTGGGCTACACGAATTTAGCGTTATGCCTTTTGGGCTAACAAACGCTCCGGCAACTTTTCAACGCCTGATGGAACTAGTCCTTGAAGGGATACCGTATACTACCTGCCTTGTATACCTGGACGACATCATTGTCCATGGGAGAACTTTTGGGGAAATGCTCAATCATCTCAAAGTAGTCTTCGAAAGACTCCGAATGGCAGGATTAAAACTTTCCCCAGCCAAATGCCAATGGTGTAAGGACGAAGTTAAGTTTTTAGGACATGTTGTGTCAAGCAAAGGGCTATCGACCGACCCCGATAAAATAATCGCTGTACAAAACTGGCCACAACCTGCAAACAAAACGGAAATCCAATCCTTCCTTGGACTCTGTGCTTACTATCGACGCTTTATTAAGGATTTTTCGAAAATGGCAAAACCCCTAACGAGTCTCACAGAAAAGAGGGCTAAATTTGTTTGGACAGATAATTGTGAGTCAGCTTTCCGAACTCTGAAGGAAAAACTTACCACGGCACCTATACTAGCTCAGCCAAAAGAAGAGGGGCTCTTCATAATAGATACTGATGCCAGTCAATATGCCTGGGGAGCTGTACTTTCGCAGGTTCAAGAAGGCGAGGAAAAGGTAGTCAAATATCACAGCAAGACTCTCAATAAGCCCGAGCGAAATTACTGCGTGACTCGTAAAGAGCTTCTGGCGGTGGTAAAAGCTATCGCCCATTTTCAGCCATATCTCCTGGGCCGTCACTTCCTTCTTCGGACAGATCACGCTTCATTGCGATGGCTAACAAATTTCCGTGAACCAGAGGGACAAATTGCACGATGGCTAGAGCGTCTACAGAGCTACGACTTTGAAATCCAGAATAGACCAGGCAATAAACACGGGAATGCAGATGCTCTATCACGGCGCCCTTGCTCTCAAGCTAATTGTCTCTATTGTGACCTTCTGGAAGAAAAACATCAGCTTAAAATCCGAATCGCAGTAATACACGAATCGATAGCAGACCAGCAAGATAAAGATGAAAAACTTTGTGTAGTAAAAAGCTGGCTTAGGGAAGGCGAACGTCCACCACGCGAGGAAATTACACACCTTCATCCAGTTATCAAAGCTTATTGGGCAATGTGGCCATCTCTTTCGCTTAAAGATGAAGTTATGTGTCGATGTCTGATGAATGTGACTGAGGCCAGCTTCCAAATCATCTTGCCCAGATCAATGAAAGATGAGATTCTTAACCAACTCCACAGTAGTCCAACTGGTGGTCACCTAGGTGTAGATAAGACAATTGCTAAAGTCAAAGCCAGATACTACTGGGTGAACTGCACAGAAGATGTCAGGAACTGGTGTCAGAAATGTAAAGTCTGCCAAGAATGGAAAGGCCCTATGCCCAAAACAAGAGCTAAGCTACAAACTTATAACGTAGGCGCTCCTTTCGAGAGGTTAGGAGTAGATATATTGGGACCGTTACCTACTACTACCAAGGGCCACCGATACATTTTAGTGACAATCGACTACTTTACGGAGTGGCCAGAGGCTATCGCATTGCCAGAAAAATCTGCAGAAACTATTACAGAGGCACTAATGGAGCACGTTTTTTCCCGATTCGGTTTACCTCTTCAAATTCACTCGGATCAGGGAAGAAACTTTGAGTCAGCTCTCGTTCGAGAAGTTTTACGAAGATTTGGAGTGGAAAAGACCCGGACGACGCACTTACACCCGCAGTCGGATGGAATGGTAGAGAGGTTCAACCGAACTATCTTAGATTATTTATCCAAGTATGTTGCCGAGCACCAGCGGGACTGGGACGAGCATCTACCCCTTCTGTTGCTTGCATATAGGACAGCGGTTCACGATAGCACGAAACAAACTCCTGCTATGCAAACTTTAGGCCGAGAGTTAAGGCTACCAGTCGAGCTAAAATTGAGCCTACCAATCACCGAAAAACTAACGAGCCTGGAATACTTGGAAAAATTAAAGAACAGATTAGAAACTTTCTATGAATTTAACAGAAATCAGCTACAGAGAACAAGTAGAATAATGAAAGACCGCTACGACTTATCTTCCAGAGCCAACCCTTTTAAAGTTGACGATCAGGTCCTCCTTTACAACCCAAAGAAGAGAAAAGGGAAATCTCCAAAGCTGCAAAGGGACTGGGAGGGTCCTTATAAAATTCTAGAGCAGCTTTCTGATGTTACTTACAGAATTAAAAAAGAATCGAGACAAAAAAGTACAGTAGTACACCGCAACCGTCTAATGCCCTATCAAAGCCCCCTTTCGTAGCTTTGTCGCTGCGAAATTCGAGGCAACGCGCGGAATTGCCGTTCGAAATAGGCGAGTAGAGGCGCCTGAAATTAACCTCGGGTTCCTGAGTTAGGATGAGTTGGCCGTCTCGAACTTTATTTCGTATTTCGCGATCGCGGGAGGAAATGCCAACAACTCTACCCTAACATCTTCGCATGAAGCAAGTTAAAAACAAAAGAAAAAACCTGGAATGAAATTTTGCACACAATAAAAAAAACAAGAAGAATTTGACGAACTAATAAATAACACTTAGAACTATTAATACAACTATTCTATTCTAGGAATTTTAAAGGACTTGCCAGCATATTGATGATGATTTTCCAGCATATCGATGGACTACCAGGCTAAGGCAGTAAGGCCCGCTTCTATCCAATCACGAGCTGAGGGCAGCTCTTTTCATTAAATAGGGAGTCGTGTTACCAAATCCCTAAAACGGTTAAAGGTGGCGATTATTAAGGGATATATAGAAGAACGAGTATATTGGAATGCCACTCACCTCTGCTGACATATTTGCAATTATGCAGGAAAACGTCTTCTGTCCACTACCGAACCAACCGAGCGTTATCCAGCTTTAATAGCAAATCCCGGATTAGGCCTAAAAATTAAATTAAAGAAATTAAAAGATTAGAAAAATGTTTAGGTTAGAGTTTGAATTAAGAAAAAAAAAATAGAAGATTACAACAATGTTTTGGTTAATTAAAACGTTAAGTTTGAAATTTATATAAAATTTATTTGAAAGGGTAATGTGAACTTTACATAATTAAAACACCGAAATTCGGAGCAATATGTCAGAAGAAACAACGACCGAGCCCATTGGAAAAATGCGATTTCCGGCATCTCCCAAGAAACGGTCTTCAAAAAAAAGTTTCTGTGAATGAACATCTTGCTCTCGTTTTTCCTTCAACTATTCTAGGATAAACGCGAAAAAAAACTTCGTTCAAGCGAATTTATTTTTGATAAATAAAAGCAGTAGTGAATTTATTTGAAGTGGTCGGGTTTAATTAATCGATAGCCGTACGACTCCTTTTGTTAGGCAAAAGTAACTTCCTTATAGGAAAAGACAAAGGTCGAAGGTTGGGAAGTTTTGGAGTTTTTCCTGGAAGTGAGTGAGTGGTGAGTGCGTACATTTATATATACTTACAGTGATCTCTACTTAAGTGGAGACATTTTTAATTCTGTAAGTTCATTACAAAAGGCATAAGCCCTCCTAGAAGCCGCCATTCCTTTACATAGGTGGGAAAAAGGCAGTGAAATAAAGAAAATAGAAAGGAATGGGATTCCAAAATAATAAAGAAATAGCCCCAACAAAGGTTCCTAGGGCTCTTATTTGTTATTTATTTTTTACGCAGAATTTTTCGTGTCACATATTCAATTATTCTCTTGACACCAAAAGAAAAAAAAATAAAGAAAACAGAACGAATTCCAAAATAAAAAGGAAATAACCTCAACAAATATTTTTTGGGCTCTTGTTTATTTACTTATTTTGACCTAGATTTTTTTGTGTCCTATTATTTATTTTCTTGACACCAAAGAAGTTTTCTTTTGGGTCGCCAGTCCCAAAGCTCTCCCCAAGGTGAAATTGGATCTCCCCTCCTGAGCACGAAAACTTTTCGGACAACAAATATTTAAAAGACAAGCACGCACACTAATAAAACTACAAAACAAGAAAATGTTTTTTTACTTACCATTAAAATAGAGCCGCCATCTTGTATGGCTCGTCGATCGCTTATAAGACATTTCATTACGCTGATATATCCGCTTGGCCACAAAACACCGAACGAGAAGTCATAAAAATTAACAATACTTCCCGGCCCGGTGCCCCGTAGTCTTACGGCGCATTCACCCATTTCCTTCGATTGTCGCAGGATCACACTCACTATATAGCCACTTCACTGCACTTAGGAATATCTCTACACTGCACAATTTCGCGGGACACTAAAAATAAAATAAGAAATAAGAGACGCGCAACACAAAACCATCCGGATTGTGTCCGTCCACTCCACCATTGACGTATTCTTTCCGCGCTCAACTAAAACTACTAGTCAGCCACAATACAAACTGCACAGTATTGTTTACGGAGATTCCATTCAGTCCAAGTTACTTTATCCGCTGACAACCGAGCGTCCCCTCTTTCAACCCGAAGAACGAACACCCAATGCTCTTACTCAAGTGAGTGCAAGTGGCTGAAAACGCTCCCCCTCAGATCACTAGCCACAAAAAACAGCCACTGGCACCCGAATCATCTATTGAGAAGTCCAAAGGAGTAGTTCCAATAACTATCGATTGTTCGTTGCTGTATTGAATCTGGCAAGGAGTCCTGGCACGGTTGACAGACGTGTGCCAGATAAACGGAATGCCGGTGATCGTTTCTCCGCAAGCCTCTGTAATTGTTTGTCGGTAAATACCTGGTCAGCTAAAAGTAACACGCTCGTTCTTCTAGACAGGTAGAGGCTAGAAACTTAGCCTGAAATGACTATATCTTATTTAAGTTGGACTGTCACCCATGACAGCTCGGTAGGATTTATTTCGTGTAGGACAAGGTGCAGTTAGTACTGAGCTGCAACATTAGACCGACCACAGATTTGACCACCAGAGCTTATCAGCGTGCTGTTGCACATCTGACCACTTCTGATTTGCAACCTAGTTATGATGATGTTGCAGCACACCGAACGATGATGCTAGATTGTAATCGAAGGCAACCGAACTACAACTGATCACTTCTGATTTGCAATCTGTTATGATGATGTTGCAGCACACCGAGACCGGTTTCACAGCGTAACCAGTCGTCTTCTGCGGAATTTTCCTGGGGTCTCCCGGTGCTGTTCTTGCCTGGTGTAGTACCCATAAATTTGTTTCTCTAAAGCACAATTTTGGACACCCTGTAAGAAAGAAGGATTCCGCGAAAAGAGATGTTCATGAGCATGGTCGTTAACTGCTTCGACGGTCTTCTCAATACAAATAAAAGATAATCACTTTTTTGGAGAAAAGAATTAATTCGTCTTTATTGAAAGTATTGTTTTATTTTTAAATATTTTCTCGTGTCTTCACGTAGATATTACAAAAATCAAACTGAATCTTTTTACATTGTTTTTTAATACATTGATTCCTAGCCTACCTAGGTGTGACTAGCATGGAATTTTGGAGAACCTTTGACCTGGTTTATACGTTGGTTCGATAAATTTTGGAGAACTACCCAGCGGACACAGATGCGTCGCCACACCATTATTAATAATTACTTATATCTTTATTGTCTCGCAACGAATTACGCGTTGTCTTTAAAACCTTCTTTATTCGCGGGTCCTGAATATTGAAATACGATGGTTTCTCCATAATTTTTGGCAAGATGCGTGTTATGCAGTTTCTGGCATTACACACACTATACATATATTTGCTATAGCTGGTATGGGATAATAATAATAAAACCTTCTTCTTTTTGCAAACGTTTCCCGCAATATTTTAACGCTTCATCAGGGCTAAAACTACAAACAACAACAATTCAGTGGAACAGCAGTAAACTTTAAAAATATCTATAAATTACCTCAAGAAAATTACCAATAGAAATTACAATTAAAATCACAATAAAAAATTAAGCATGATATAAAGAGCATCACATAAATCTAAAAACATTTTTTACGGCTGTCAGATAGCATACTAGATACAAATAGAGGAAGTCACAAAGTGGAAGTAAAATAAGAAGGTTTTATTATTATCCCATATCCCCAGCTATATCAAATATATAATTCTTAGGGATACTACAATTGCTGATATTACACACACTGTTAAGGATTTAATTAATAATATACAGATCTTACCAAACGATCGCCTAATCTCGTTTAACGAAATGAAACTATATACTAGCATTACGCATCATCAGGCGATCAGGAGTATACTAAGAAGATAGTGTTCGGTTCCAGTTCCAGTATATCGATACACAGTCCAGTGCATCTGAAAATAGGGAAACACCACAAAGAATCGTATTCATTGAAAGAAGTTAATGAAAACAGTTATCTGATGAGCAGTTGTCAACGTTGACTTCAACCAGAAATAATTGTTTAATTGTGTTACGGTATTGCTTCACATAGTCATTATCACAACATCAAACCATGTAACACCATTTCACTTGTTGTGACATAAAAAATCTGACCTGCATTAATAACTTTGCAAAATGTAAGTCGGATCAAATGTCACAACATATCGATACCAGAAGTGGTTCAAAGTGAAATATGGAAAATGATGATTAATTCATTTTTTGTTTAATTGCAAAGTGAATTAATGAGGTGATGACGATGTGCAGCAATTCGTTTATTTCTGTAGAATAAGAATTTTTTATGATATGTATGTAATAAACTTGGAGCTGAGTGGAAGTAAGTTAGCAGTTAGTGAGTAAGTCGGCTGAGTTTGTTCTAGTGAGTAAGTTTCTAAAAGTTGTATCGAGACAAGAAGTAATTTGCGGTCAGTGATAAATAATGATTTTATAAGAAAAAGATTTAAAAAACAAGTTATCGTGAATTATATATATATTTTTAAAGAAAAACAAATAAAAAGCAAGTTATCGAGAATTATATATATATTAAAGAAGAATAAATAATTAAAGGTTTGTTGTTAAAACTCTTATTGTTTGTGTGTGATTGATGATTGGTAAGGTACAGTTGGACCAATCGTGAAAACGTTACATTGGCGCAGCCGGTAGGATCGGGGAAGCCAGTTTTTGCCTATATATATACATATATAAACATAAGAGCTTGAAAACCCTCGAATCTCCACGAATAAAAAAAGAAGGGGTAATAAGGATACTATAAGTTCGTTTAAGTTACCCCCAACGCTCGAGGTCGGTCAACTGTAACTGCCTCTGCTGATAAAAGCAAGCAGCCACCTCCTCACCAACGTGCAAAGCACCAACGCGGGATTCTAGAGGGCCTCATCCCTGCCCAAATTGAAGAAGGAAAACGGCTAGCAGATCCCAATAATCAACATTTCAATAACCCTCCCTCCCGGACGACATTAGGGATACCTGATTTTGGCAGTCTGGAAACATCCCAGGAGAATTAATAAAATAAATAAATCTGCAAAGTAAGCTATTGAATATTAAATTATACTATACAATTATATACAACTATATATATCATATATATTACACAATTAAATATATATTATAATTAAGTAGGAAACATTTTTTTGTGAGATTTTGTAAAAAGAGAAAGAATGAAGTGGTAGTGAAATAATTTGGTTATTTATAACTCAATACCTTAGAAACGTAAGTCCTAAGTGATCAGTGCAAAAAGAAATTTTTTTTCTCCATCTCCCTAATATAAATACATATAAATCTGATGTTCGTGCGGTAGATGATCAAAATTTGTTCAATAATTTTTAATGTTTTTCGGATTTTTGTTCCCTCTAAAAAACTGTTATCTTCCTTGTCGGAACTACGGGTACGTGTTGTTTTTCTTTTTTTTCTTCTTTTTTTGTAGTGGTTAACATTACATCAAAATCTTGTGCTGATAACTGTTTCTTTTTCAGTTTGTTCTTCAGCTGTTAACTGTTTTAAATTTTAATTTTCCAAGAATTTCTATGGTTTTGCCTACTCGACGTTCTTCTTGTTCCGATTTTGAAACGGCAATAAATTCTCTATCTTTTGAGAATACAAGCCCTCCAGGCAGCCCGAAAACGGAGCAAAATTCATATTGTAGCAGACCATCCACAAATTGGTATCGTGAACACCGTTCGGGTAAACGTTTCCGACGACTTAGCTTGGTTAGATTTCTTACAAAAACTAGTAGTTTACCAACTTTGGTATCCGCAAAGACCCGCACTAAGTCAGTTTCAGAAAATTTTGTCATTACAAATTGTAATAAAGACTCTCTGGAATACAACGGAAAAATGCCACTAAATTATGAAAAGGTAGTTAAATTAACTGCCCAAATGGTGCCCCTATTCTCAGGTGAGGCTAGTCCTCAACTTGTAACTGAGCTGCAGACTTTCATTGGATGTTGTAGACAAGTTCAACAATGCCTAGAGGATGAAGAAAAATCTGCATTTCTACACATTCTCCAAACAAGATTGCGAGGGAATGCGTACATGCTTGTTTCCTCCAGCACTTTTTCAAAGTTTGAAGAAATGGAGCAATTACTTAATCAGTCCTATTTACCACGGGAAACATACCAGGAGTTAATAAATAAGCTGATTACATTTAAACAGTACCCTATGGAATCGCTCACATCTTTCGCAAACCGTATCAAACAGCTTCTAACGCAATGCAAGGAAGCTGCAGAATACAAGTATGGTGCGACAGGTCTCTAAGCTGTGACTACGCAACTAGAAGAATTCCCTAAAATGCGGTGTAACGAATCCACTTCTCAGTACACATCTTCTGTCATTAAGTGAAGCAACCTTAACCAGTCTAATAGAAAAATGTCTGAACATGGAAAGACTACTTCAGGGAAATCCCCACATGCAACAAGGACACCCATATCTATATAACTTCCAAAGTGCATATATGGGTATGCAAGGAAATATCCATTCAGTGCAACGCACTGAGGATTTCTCGAATTCGTTTATGCAAACTCCATATAATGCCATCCCAGTAGCTGGTCATATAACCCATCAAGCAGCAAGTGCACTGCATACACCCCAAATATTTCACCCAATTCCACAAAGCACATCACTTATTTCGACATACCATTCCCCGTCTACTACTCATGAAATTTCTAGATATCAACCTCACGCCACTGATAAAAGTGCATCTATTGCTGCCTCATTAACTGACCAATTCTCACCAAAAAACCATTCAAACAAGCTACCACAAAGACATAATGACCAGCTCAAATCCGCATTGTCTAGAGTTTCATGTTCATATTGTAATCTTAAGGGACATACTTATGACGACTGCCTAAAGCGTAAAAATACCCCATATTGCGAGAAATGCAAAATAGGTGGGCATGATGCTAAAAACTGTAGAAACAGGAATAATTATCCACCCGAGAACTCACAAACGCATCGTGCCCATGACACAAGCCGAGGTAACCCGAGGGTTTATCATGTGCAACTAAAATGCGATTTCTGTGGAAGACGAGGACATTCCATATCTGAGTGCATGCAGAAACAAAGATGGGAGGCCAGATCTTCGGGAAACGCGCGCCAGTCGACCGAAAATTCCCGGCTCGACTTTAAAATCGCATTCTCAACCACTATTAGGGTACTCCCCGCCGCCTGCCAGTAGCAGCGAAAATATATCACTGGCTCACTTACCTTTAGATATAGGCAAAAATAATTCGGTTCGGCTAGTAGTGGATACTGGAACTGAAGTCAGCTTAATCAAACAAAACGCCTTAAATTCTAGCGACTCAATCAACCGGAATGATACTACTGTGTTGAAAACTCCCTTCGGTGAAGGTAAAACACTAGGTAGCTGCCACGGTAAATTTTCTTTTGAAAGCCCAATACCATGCAATTTTCAAGTTGTGAAAACCAGCACACCGATCTCGCACGACGGCTTGCTAGGAAACGACTTTCTTTCAAAAAATTGTAACATCGAGGGCCCTAATCGAATTCTCAGATTTCCTCGCACGGAAATCAATTCGGCAGAGTTCACAGTACCGCTTTTGTCTGCAATTAATGAGAAACATTGTTGCGACACTGGTAAGAACAAAGGGAACCAAAAGAAAACCATGGAGACTATTCAAGCCACCCACTATGTCAAAACTCAGGTAAACGACAGTGCCACCAAACGAGTAAAGGAGCTTGAAGAAAGTAAGAAGAAAAACCCAAATTTGAAGGAAATCTCTCTCACTGACAATATCACGCAGTATACTATTGAATTCCCACAGCCAGTACACATACCTGCGCGGTCGCACGTAGTAGTTAAAGCACCTTTGACACTAGAGCAAGAAATGCTCTGTCAGTCTCAAGAGGTGGAATCAGGAGTTTTTCTAGCTAATAGTTTGCTAAGTTCCGAAAACAGAGGAAACTTAATTGGTGTGCTTAACGTTAATAGCCATAGTGTTACATTAAAAAACCTCACACTTACGCTGGAGCCCAATAGCAATTACAATACCTACAGCTTGCAGCCAAGTACTGATTGCGGCTCTAGTCTAACTTCAAAAGTGATACATAACTTCACTAACACTAGCTGTCCGAAAAACGAGATTTCACCTACAAAACTAATTAATTCTACACGTTTACTCAAGCAGACTCAATCAAACTTTCAAACAGACTCTATGCAAGTATCACGCCTAGTACGACTAGAACAAAAATTAACATTAGATGAAACTCTTTCTGAAGATGAAAGATCTTCTATCTTAAATATTTGCCACCAATACAATGACATATTTCATCTGGTTGGCGACAAGCTCACTTATACCAATGCCTTGTCGCATACGATTCCAATAGTTTCTGACCAACCTCCAGTTACTCAAAAAATGTATCGACTTCCAGAGACGCAAAGAGAAGCTATAAATCAACAGCTCCATGAAATGCTAGAAAGTGAAATAGTTAAACCTAGCAAAAGCCCTTGGAACTCACCGCTGTTAGTGGTACCAAGGAAAGCAGGGCCAAATGGCGAAAAACGATGGAGGGTTGTGGTCCATTTTAGGAAATTAAATGATAAAACAATAGGTGACGCTTTTCCATTGCCCAGGATTGAAGATATCCTGGACCAACTAGGTCATTCCCGGTATTTCACTACTTTGGATCTTGCCAGTGGCTACCATCAAGTACTGGTTCATCCTAAAGATAGACCCATGAGAGCCTTTAGTACAGCTTATGGGCATTATGAATTTCGGCGCATGCCTTTCGGATTGAAAGGAGCACCAGCTACATTCCAACGGTTGATGAATTATGTTCTCACAGGTCTTCAAGGTCTAGAATGTTTCGTTTACCTAGATGACATAGTTATCTATGGGAAAAACCTTGAAGATCATAACAGTAAATTGATAAAAGTTTTTAATCGTTTACGAGAAAATAATTTAAAGTTACAGCCAGAGAAATGCCAGTTCCTAAGGCGCGAAGTCATATATCTGGGACACAAATGCTCCAGTGAGGGAGCCCTCCCAGATCCCTCAAAAACAGAATGCGTTCACAACTTTCCCGTCCCGCGTACAGTTAGACAAGTTCAATCTTTTCTCGGCTTAGCTAACTACTACAGGAAATTTATACCCAATTTCTCCAAGATTGTTCGTCCTATGACTAATTTATTGCGAAAAGATGTGAAATTTACGTGGACTGAAAACTGCCAGAATGCTTTTAACGAGATTAAAAGAAATCTCACTTCACCGCCACTTCTTATATATCGAGATTTTACTCTGCCTTTTAACTTAAAAACGGACGCTAGCCAAGAAGCTCTAGGCGCTGTCCTGTCTCAGGGAGAAATAGGTAAAGATCGCCCCATAGCTTATGCGAGTCGGACTCTAAATAAGGCAGAAAGGAATTACTCGACAATTGAGAGAGAATTACTAGCAATTGCTTGGGCTACAAGGAATTTTCGCTGTTATTTGCAAGGGCGTAAATTCACAGTATATACAGACCACAAGACCTTGAAAGGAGTCTTCAGCACCAAAGACCCCACTTCAAGATTAGTTCGATTTCATCACAAGCTTTCTGAGTTCGACTATTCCATCGAGTATAAGCCAGGGAAATACAACACAAACGCGGATGCTCTTAGTAGGAGTTCTTATAACTCAGAGCAGGTTGAAATTTTTTTTCAAAAATACCTGTTCAAGCGCAAGTCCATACTCCGCCATACTTACAGGAATCAAATACAGCTCCAGTTCACTGCCTTGCAATCACTCGTGCCCAGGCGGAGCATACCCGTGTGACGAATGAATCACGCGAAATGACAAACCAAAAACGAATACCTTCAGAGTCTTCAGTTAGTTCTGACTCACAATCTCAAACTAATAGTTCTTATGGCAGACAAGCTGAACATAGTGATGAAAATCGCATAGAGCCTGATTCTCGCAGATCAGATCTTAATAACTAGCCCCCCGAGATAATCACGAACCCCACAGAAATTCGAGTGGTAATAAAGGACTACCACGATTCTGTTTTTGGTGGACATCAGGGTGTTATGAAAACGTACAAACGAATCAAAAAGAAATTTCGATGGAAAAACATGTTGAGGGACATAAAAAAATACGTTAAGAGATGTCCAAAGTGTCAGAAAATGAAGGCTAGCTCAGAAACACGTATGCCAATGACCATTACAGACACAGCTCGAATGCCCTTTGAGAAAATCTACCTAGACATCGTGGGGCCTCTAGAAGAGACGCATGCGGGAAACAAATACATCCTAACATTTCAAGATAACCTAACAAAGTTTGTTGATTGGTATGCTATACCAAATGCAGAGGCGGAGACTGTAGTCCGAAAATTCATTGATGAAATAATTACTCGCTACCGCATACCTAAAAATTTGGTTACCGATCAGGGCTCCAATTTCTTAAGCGACCTATTCAAGAAGGTCTGTAAACTACTTAAAATAAATAAGTTGCAGCCATCCGCGTACTACCCTCAATCAAATGGCTCCTTAGAAAGAACTCACAGACCATTAGTAGAGTATTTTAGGACCATTGTAGATGAGAATCCAAATTCTTGGGATCAGTTTTTAAGAACTGCAGCTTTTGTATATAACAATAGCGTACACGATAGTAGCAAACGGCTGATATTCCCTCCAATTTGAAAAGAGAACAGGAACCTGTATACAATCATCAAAGTTATTATTATCTTCTGAAATACAAACTACAGAAGACATATGCCATTGCTCGTAAAAACCTTATATATAGCAAAAATCGCTCTAAAGAACTTTATGATAAGCATTCACGGCCAATAACTTTCCATGTCGGAGATAAAGTATTACTGAAAAACACAGCCAAAAAACACAAACTCTCCCAGGTATGGCTAGGACCATATCAGGTGATTGAAGTTCTCAATTCAGTGAACACTAAAATCCAAGTTGGTAACAGGAAAGTCGTAGTCCATAATAATAGATTAAAACCTTTCTATGAATAAAGTCTAAATCAAAATATGTATATATATTTCCCCAGACATGGCACGACTATTACTAGGGTTCTATAGCGTCAGCATATCTATTTCTTTGGGAGCAACTCTACCTTTCGAAGTCCAGCCTCTAACTAATACGGGTATTATGTTTGAAGATTTAGGAGAGATTTTGTTTTTCCACGACACATGGAATCTATTTACCCAAATCAATATAAGTAACCTTGAGACGGAAACCATGTTGGTGGAGCATACTGGATTCCTCGTAAGCCAACTGTGCGAAAAGCATAAAAATACAACTGTTTGCACCGAGCAGAGTAGCCAAATCCACAACCTAATAGAAGTGATCAAGAAGCGTGCCGCAGTTATCAAGGAACTAACAACAATCCGACGTCAGAGTAGATCACTGGCCGATGGAATAGGAAAAGGTTTTCATTTCCTATTTGGCACAATGGATAGCGATAACGAAAAGGAGATATATAGCCGGATTTCCAACCTTGAAACAAACACAAAGGCACTGTTAGATTTAGAAAAACATCAGATTACGCTTTTCAAATCAACGTACGAACAACAAAAGAAGTCTGTACAGAAGCTGGCGTCGAACCAACGAGAAATCGTCAGAACAGTAAACGATCTGCTCGAAAAGGTGACAGAGGAGATAAGTACCCGTCAACGGATTCAAGAGGTAATGACAACAATCAGTTTGCATACTATCGACATAGAGTTAAGACAACAAACACTACTTGAAATATTAACAACTGTAAAAAATAATCAAATCCACCCCTTGCTAATATCTCCATCTACTCTTCTAGAAGCCTATTACAAGGTAAACCCAAAAGCGCCTAGCGAAAAAAAGGATTTTGCACTATTATCTGAAACCCTAGAAGTTAAATCACAGGTCGTAAAAGGCAACCTTGTAGTCAGAATTAAATTTCCTATTCTAAATCTCCCGGTTTTCAAGCTTCAACAAATACATCTGTTCCCCATCAAGACATCTAACAACCACTCACTACTTCGGAATTTGGAACACTCCTAAATAGCTTGTCACCTAACCACACAAGAATTTGTATTACTTCGACAAACAGAATTTAGAGTATACAAAAAGTTATTAATTAATCCCCATCAAAACACGTATGTTGGGCCTTTACTAAATGCAATTTTTAAGGGGCAAACTGTAAAGGAATGCCCAATAAACTTCATATTTAACCCCTTCAATGAGTCGAATGATTGCGAGTATTTGGCTCAAGCGTATGCACCACAACTTCTGGTGAAATTAACTCGAAAAAATGCCTGGTTATTCTCTTTCTCTACCCAACAAAAGATCACGATGTCATGCAAAAGCGGACTTCATAGCTCTAGCCTCAACAATCACGGAGTACTAATACTCAATGAACCGTGTCAATTTCAAATTGACGACCAAGTGATATTTTATGAAGATGAAGATCATCATTACATAAAATTATCACAACCAGAACACATACAACCCCAAGCTTTGAATTTAAACGAAACCGTTCAGAGCTTACTGAAAACATTGAGTAACTCGAGTAGTTCCAACCGCATTATCTTACTACGGGGGGAAAGCTCTAACCAAATTTTAAACGAGAACACCTACTCCCTAGACCAATTAGAGCAAGAAATGCACAATTTAGAGACTCAACGTCGTGAAAGAAATAAAACACAAGCCATTCAACTAAGTTCGCTAAGCTTGAGCTCCTTGGCTATCTTATTAATTACTATAATAGGGATGATTAAGGTAATCAAGCTAGTAAAAAGGAAGAGAGATCGTACAGCTGGTAAAACCGTAGAGCTAGTACAACAAAAAGGCTAGTACAACAAAAGGCTAGTACAAGAAAAAGGCATTGGATAAAAAACCCAAACCATCCATAATGACAAAAATAGAACTACAGGACGTTGAGTCACCAACCCCAATTACGGAAACTGAAGCACAAGCGACTCAATTGCAACAAGTCAAACCTCCTCCCCCACCAACATTACCCTCTGAAAATGCTATTAACATACAACTTAAACGGTTAAGATCACCTTCCTCTTTAAATGTTCCCACTGTAAACACAAAAAATGAAAACATCCACCTAAGAAAAACAACTACTCCACCCCGTAACCGTCACGTTCAGGTTATTTGATCCACGTATCATATGTAAGTTATTTAAAAAAAAAAAAAAAATTGAAACGTAATGAGAGTGGAAAAAATTTAATTAGTGTTACTACTTTTAGCGAAAATAAGTAAATATAGGCATTATACTGTATATTGCATTGGAATTAAAAATATATATGTATCGGTACTCTTCACTATGTATTAACTAACGAATTTTGAAATATTATTAACAACATTGAACACTTCCATATATCTTGATAAAAATCTTTTTAGAATATACATACTTTAAAAATACTTTAAAAAAAAAAGAGGTTTAACCCATAATTAATTTACTGTAGATAAGTAAGTAAAACTAAAATCTCCTTACCTCCTTATGATTAGATTGTGAAATGTGTTATTCCTCTTCAAAGAATAACACACATTTTTTTAAGAGGGGGAGATATTGTTACGGTATTGCTTCACATAGTCATCATCACAACATCATAAAACCATGTAACACCATTTCACTTGTTGTGACATAAAAAATCTGACCTGCATTAATAACTTTGCAAAATGTAAGTCGGATCAAATGTCACAACATATCGATACCAGAAGTGGTTCAAAGTGAAATATGGAAAATGATGATTAATTCATTTTTTGTTTAATTGCAAAGTGAACTAATGAGGTGATGACGATGTGCAGCAATTTGTTTATTTCTGTAGAATAAGAATTTTTTATGATATGTATGTAATAAACTTGGAGCTGAGTGGAAGTAAGTTAGCAGTTAGTGAGTAAGTCGGCTGAGTTTGTTCTAGTGAGTAAGTTTCTAAAAGTTGTATCGAGACAAGAAGTAATTGCGGTCAGTGATAAATAATGATTTTATAAGAAAAAGATTTAAAAAACAAGTTATTGTGAATTATATATATATTTTTAAAGAAAAACAAATAAAAAGCAAGTTATCGAGAATTATATATATATTAAAGAAGAATAAATAATTAAAGTGTTTGTTGTTAAAACTCTTATTGTTTGTGTGTGATTGATGATTTGTAAGGTACAGTTGGACCAATCGTGACAACGTTACAATTGTTCAATTACCGGAAAAAGGAAATGAAAAACAATAAATTAGTTAGGTTAAATTTGATGAATTTTTTCTGTTTTAGGTTATCTGGGTTAGGTTACAATTATATATTAAGTTATACATAGGCTTAGGTTCACAAGGTATATACAAGACAAAACTCACGTAAAACACAATTAGTAACTTTAATTTAATTACATGAACTATATTTACCAACGTTGTTATTGTTAGAGACATCACACAGCAACACGACTTGACATTTCTTTGCCACCTTTTTCCTTACAATCATATTCTTCGTTAAAATCGTCCATTTTTGACGAATTCTAGTTGCCTAATACGTTTTCTCATAGAGAGAAACATATAGTTTCGAAAATGAGAAAGACGATTTGAATCTCGAGTTATCTTTAAGGGGAAATACTTTAAATTAAAATTTTTCGTACCGTAAAAACAGTACAGCTTCTAGAATCAACATGAATTTTTGAGCTCTCGAGAGAAAAAAGTTAGTAGAGAAAAGATGGACTTGTAGCGCTCGTGACTCCGGAATTATAATAATTTTCATTTTCATTATATCTTGAAAGACAGGTCAGTTGTGACGTGGTGTTACGTGTGAGACGAATTAATTGTATCGAAGTGATTATACCTTCGATTATAACTTTTTCATTGTGTAAAATCATCAAATAGAATATACTTATGGGAGTTAAGTGGACAAAAGAAGTTGTTTTTATTCAAGAATTCTGACACCTTATATTAGGAAACTTATGGCTCAGTGGGTACAATGAGTGACTGATCACAAAAGATCGCGGGTTCAATCCTGATCGTAGGCACACAATTTTTTGCTAATTACCTGTATATTGATCTACAAAATCTGTGGAAATATTATTTTTTCTTATCACTGGACGTTACCTATCGAGCATTTGGAAGATAAAACAAGTCACGTACCCAGCCTGTCAGATATTCTGGCAGAGTTCGTTTTGGAGAATCTAACTGATGATATCATCTCTGACTTAGCTCAAAACCGTAATTTATTAAAAAATATGTGGAAGATATTTAACAATAAGATCACCCGCATAAAATTCATTATTTGAAGCGAAAATTATTACTTCACAAAGCATTCCGTTGTCGGATATGATGCCACACAGAGATTGTGATGTTTAATAGAAACAGGCCGATAATTATACAAACTAATACCTTATCCCGCTTAATTATAATTAGTGACAATAGTGGCAAGAAGTAACAGGACGGAAGTACGAAGCGTGAGACACTCTGACTCTCCACCATTTTATGTCAGGGTTACCAACCTTCTGGACATATCTGTCACACATACAAAAGATTCTTTAATCTAAGCTACCTACAACTAAGTAGGGTTAACATGTGTATATTAGAGAGGCTTTCAACTGATTGGTATAGCAAACTTGTAGCTTCGGGGAGACTATTGAACTTTTAATCGGCTCACCTACACCAATGAAATTTAGCAAAGTACTTTCATTTGCAAAATAAGTATAATTACCTTTAGTGGTACAAGGATTCATAATAGAAACCACAGCCAAATTTATCATATTTTAGCTTCTAACAACTATTCCATTACCATATAAACAAAATAATTAAACACGACAAGCACGCTCGAAGTAACAATATTAATCCAAAAAAATCATATACATGCACATATAAGAAATAAAACCATTCCCAATCTACAAATAACAGCACAACTCAAACATTAGCAGTGGCGGATCCAGGGGGGGGGTGCTCAAGGGGTCACGACCCCCAATAAATTTGAAGAAAAAATATTTAATTAAATGAGTTATTTTTTTATATTTTTTTATTTATATAATTCAACTTCAAAAAAAATTTTTTTTCCAAAACTTAAAAGAATCAAAATTTATTTCAATGAATATTATTGTATGCATGTGATGTATGTGTATATGTTTTTCTCAGAATTTGAGTTTCGGACCCGCTTTGGGTGATCCAAGAGAAACACTTCCCAAGCCACGAAACAGACTCCCTCACTACCACATCAGAGTCCTAACTCCAAACATTCTAAAATATTTGCAGCGTTTTTATGTAAAACCACTGACATGTAAAATATAGACTGACTACTTCGATAGAAATACACTGCAGAAAATGGGTTCATTTCTATATAGCGTTCTCTTTCGGTATAATCACCAACTACCAACTCGCACGTCACATAGAAAAGTAACCTAACTCAAAATTTGTCGGTTTTGAGTTAATTAAACAATGAAATTGGCATATTTCTGTCTGGTTGTTTTTGCCGCTAGATAGCGATAGTGTCACTTTTATTTTATTTAAGAATAGACATATTCTTCATAGAACAGTGTCACTTTTTGAGTTGTGACGATCTTCATTACAAACGTAAATATGTTTTCGCCATTTTAACAGTATTATTTTAAATTGTGTCACTTTTCCACAAAACGGCATTCAATTCTTAAAAATTGTATTTCGAGTTGTGCCACTTAAAAAAAACTTGTAAAAATATTTCTTTAGCAACAAAGAAAAGCGACACAACTTAAGGGTATGCGGGATTAACAGCCAACCTCGCCAACTGCGGTAACAAAAACTTAAAAATCTTTTATATGAAGATTTACTTCAGAAATAAATTTACTGACAAATTTAAGAGCTCAGACTATTTTTAGCAAACAATTACAACTTTAAGCTAGAATTAATTCTATGTACAGCTTTTCGTTTTTTCGCTCTCCTGAAAAGTTGCATTTTTTGAGTTGGGTCACTTTCTATGTGACGTGCGAACTGAGAAAGGACTGTAAACAACAATAAATAAGTGGTTTGTCGAAGTCGATTTTTAAATATTGGCAACGACGTATGAACTATTTTTGATTCAAAAAATTGTACCCGCATGAAATTGCATATCGAGTATTCCATATTATTTGCCAGTGTATTAAACTGAGAAAAGTTTGGTTTGAATGACTCCTGCAGTTTGCACCCTATTATAATAAAAAAAAAGTTTTTGTAAAAAAAAAGTATACTAAAAAATGACACATCATCCACATCGCTTAATGCATGTGGATTTCCTCACTGTGTATTGCGGTGGCCACGCGAAGCCATTTACGGCGTTGTATGTTTTTTTTCTCGATTTAATTTGTAAGATGACCCCTCTAATTTCAATGCTAGATCCGCGCCTGAACATTAGACTAGGGCTCCAGCCTCAAAAATTAAGACTAATTAATACAACCAATAAAAGTATTTTGACATACTAAAATTTTTAGGTAAATCGTACATATGTTTACAGTCTTTGTTTGCATAAATTACCTTTTTGGTTATGTATTTGCCTTATTTGCCTTGAAACGGTCCAAACCATAGACCGAAATATCGCATTTTTCGAAAATACATAATAGATTTAACAACAATTTGGCTTTTTTTGGCACTAAAGGAATCAAGGCCCAAAAAGATCATTTATCATTATTCCATTAATTTTACAATATCCTAACACGTTTCGACCACTTAGGTCATCTTCAGAGAACTAGCTTAACTACCACATTATAAACGAGACGCCACCAAACAATATACCACTACTATTTTAAATATATATACCATCAACTGAGAGATATTATCTTATGAGAGATGGACTTAATAACGGATGTCAAATATTATTGGTAAGGGAGAGATTCGACTGGTCTCTCATAATTTTTCTTTACACTTAGGTATGTGCACTGACTTATAACAATGGACTGAGCGATTTGCTATTTCATGTGGCACAAAAAATTTTGTGTTTCTGTATATCACCGTTAGAGCACTCTTTAAAACAATTACATAAAAAACATGTAAAACTCAACCAATCAGATGAAATTTTACACCCGTAAATCGAATTTAATTAAAAAAATATATTTTCTGGTGCACAAGTGATATTTTAATCGCTTATAAGGAATTAAACTCATTCCGACTTTAATTTTCAAAAGTTATTCGTAACTGAATCCTGCTTATGGGCAAGAGAGATGGAGCATGGTAAACACTATCTCTACCTTATTCCTTCTGAGGTGATTGCATCTGTAGCCAACATAAAAACATCAAATGGCATAAGCAAACGTTCCAGAATGCAATATTTTGTGTTGGTAGCTCCAACTCTGCCATAGGGCGAGAGAGAACTATAAAACTTGTGCCATGCTTTCCTATAGGAAAATGACAATACGCTCAGTCCATTGTTATAAGTCAGTGGGTATGTGTAATTATCGTAGTAATTATTAGGAAATATAAACTGCGGTGATTAGTGATCAGTTTAGTTTTAGTGCACTTGCGAAAAAGTGACGTTCGCATTCAAGACATACGGTGAGTGTAAGAGAGTGGTGAGAATAAGTTTTGTGTGGAATAGTTCTTAATTCCTCAAGTATTTAGTGGTAAGTTCTTGAGATGGAAGTGATATAGTGCGAATGGTCTGTATCAAACATTACCAGTGCCTATGTTCTTAGTAGGTCACGACTGGTAATTACTGCGTTGTGTTTGTGTAGGTCATGGCGGACAGAAGCTTTCAGGGAGTTAAAACTATGCTTTTAGAGGCTCACGGTGGTGTCACTGAACACCACAGCGGTGTTGTTGTTATAGATAATACTGGTAGTCATTGTGTCTGTATTGGTAACGACAGGCATATGCTTTGAGGAAACGAAAGCTAAGCTTGAGGAAGGTACGGTGGAAGCAGTGAACACCATGGCTCCGTTGTCCTACAACCATGGCTTGTGGTTGGTATTAAAGAGATGCGTGGTGAATGTCTGTGTAGTTGTTACTCCTTAAAGTCACTAAAATAAAAGCGGTCTCCCAATTCTTAAAATATTTTATCTTAAACAAAGTATCTTTCAAACAAACATAAAGTCAATCTTAATACAAACAATTTTATTTGTAAAATTCAATTGGTCATTGATCAAAGGAATTCCTTTGTACAATGTTGGACATCGCACGAAGCGAAAATACCTCGTAGCGTAATACGGAAGGAAATTGTGCAATGTGTGATCACGCACGGATTGCATATACGTCGTAGTGCTAGCACGGAGAAATTTTGCAACTTCGGACCACGCACGAAGCGAAAGTACGTTGTACCGTTAGCATGACGGTCAGAAGAGGAAAATGTGCAGAAGGATGTGCACGGTAAATTTGGTGGAAGGCAATTGACGAATTTAGCACCGATCACTGAAATATTCATAGGATGCCGACGACGTGCAGCCCCCTCAGCGGTGATACAGACAAATGACAGTCCACGATTGGTTAGATGTCTCGGTAGGTTCCTTGGCACTGACAGGAAATTCTCTCCTCACTGCCCTAGTGACCTCTTATTGATACGGTCTTGAACATTGTGTGCTGTGTGCAGCAGCTGTGATATGGCTTGCCCCTCCATTTGATATGTGCTCATTCGACTGTAAGTGAACACGCATAGCTGGGATGATCTACTCTTTGGGGAAAAATCGTAAGAGTGATTGGATTTATGCAGAGATCTGTATACGAGAATGTATCCTTTGCATTAAATAATGTAAGCACCTACGTATAGAGCTTACAATGTCTATGTGACTCCGTTACAAATTTGGTATTACTTTCTTCTACTTTACGTCTCTTTTCGCCAATGTGTTGTCCTACATTTGATTGTTTTGATTGTAAAAGTTCCTTAAATCTCGTTTTTATTTTTCGTTTAGCCTTTCCTATATAAGTAGCAATACAATTCCGACATGAGATCTGGTAAACTCCGCTTTATTTTAAACTGATAATTTTGGGCAAACCTTTATTAATTTCGACGAATTCCGACTTGGTAACGCGCTTGGATAATTTGGCTCTCCCTCGAAAGATTAACTATCCTGCAAAAAAAGCGGTGATCGGGTGAATGGAAGTGAAAAATCAATAGGGAACTCCAGGAGCGTCTACAGGAAAAGTGATTATCTAATAGAATTAAAGTGAATTTTTGCATCAATCTCCCATCTCGAACCGAAGTGCTACAACCAGATAAGATGGCCACAGGCTCATGTCAAAGGAACCTGGTGCTGCTTAAATTGAAGTTCACGTAAGGGGCACTCCATGAAATATCAGGAGGTGCTCCTGCGAGTCCCTGCGAACAATCCAAAGTACATGCTCCTACGTTACCCAGAGAAAGACCCTGAGCGCAACTTCCTCTCAGTACAAGGGAAGTAACAGATAAGTTTAAATATTTAATTTTCCGAAAGCCGATAAATTTAAAATAAATTAACGCAATTTGTACCAGAAATGCGAAAACAAACCACCACCAAGGAACTTATGCTTTGTCTGTGAAGCTTTTCGCGAAAGCTCTAAAAGAAAGGCACTGCTGAACTTAAACACGTTTTCATATTTATTTCACGGTTTCATCGATCGCCTTCCTCTTGTCCCGTAGATACGAAGTTATTATTATTGAATATATTAGGAAGATATTTGTCCAGCAATAACACCAACTTGTACAGATGTGCGAATATTGACATATAAAAGCTGGCCCCTAGTGACACGAAATTCGACGAGTAACTTTCAGTGGAACTTTTAGCTGGTTTCAGTGCTGCGATGTTATTTCAGTGAAGTGTTAAGAAAAGGACGTCTTTTTAGAGATCTCCGGTTCAAAGTAGGACTGGATACTCTATTGACTGCCTAGCGCTTACAAACTAATTGCAAAGCCCTACTGTATAATCTTCTAAAACTACTACTATTGCAGGTTCTCACCTGAAATCTCTTCAACGATCATGCTATATTCAGCACTGAATCCCACACGCAGAGCTGTGCGACTTCTCTGGACTTCCATCCTAATGTTGATGATGTTCGCATGACATCATCGATATTTAATGAGTGTTTCAGAAAAAAACTTACCACCTATGAATAATGAAATCAACAAGAAAAACGTTCCTTTATTCTTATCAAAAAATTTAAATTAAACTTAATTAACTGTATAGCCGACATGATATAAATTACTACGTACTATAAAATACGCCAACTTTTGCTTTTGATTCTTCATTAAATATTGTACAGAGACAGTATCGATAATTAAAAGTGTCTATGTTAGAGGAGGTTTTGTTTTTTATACCCTAGATGAAATCTAAAGGGTATACTAAGTTGGTCATTCCGTTTGTAACACCTCGAAATAATTATGGTAGAGCAAAATGAATTGGACACCCACCCATAAAATTAAAAGTTATTTTGATTTTTCCGTGCCCGTTCGTCGGTTCGTCCGTCCGTGCCCACGAAAACTCTAGAACTGGAGAACTGAAATTTTTTACACGGACTTAAAAAAACAAGTAAAATTAAGTTCGAAAATGAGACAAATCGGGCAACTCCTTCGTGGGGTTCCTATACAAACATTTCGTTTTCCACTACATATTTGGACATTGCCTGCGAACGTGTTGGCCCTAGAGAGCTGAAATTTAGTACGTGGTGTTTTCATAGTAATAGCAAATAAAATTTAAAAAATGGAATAATTCGGGCAACCCTTTCTTGGTGTTGGCGTATAAACATTGAGGTTCTTTACGGATACTGTGAAAACGATCATTCCCTGTTTATTGTCATAAAACCTTCTTCAGATATGAAATCCTATAAAATTGGATATAATCATTTTCTCTATACGACGAACCGTTCTAGAAATAGATGCGGAAAATCTGATGCATCGTGCTAAAGAATGGAAAAAGACGCTTCTAAAGACACTGTTTAACGTATACATCCGTATTAATTGTGCATGTTGTCACGAAATGTAATGATTTCTGCCCATACGAACATATTGCTTGCCAAAGTAATTAGTTAACGGGAAATTTTTACACCCATGATCCTTAAACCTGGGATCTGCGTCGCCCTCTTTTTTGATACATAAAATTCTTGTCGCGGAAGCTAGTGACGTCCGTTTTCACGTAAGTCTCATCATCCATCATTCAGTAGTTGAACTTGGTTAGCAAATTTTCATTTAATATCCGGCTTCTGGATTTTGTAACTCGGTTCTTTTCTGATTTCCTTCCTATCCCGGACTTTTTCTGAACACCGCAGGATTCTCCAAATTTTCTGATAATGAAAACGGATTAAATATTATATAGACGTTTTTTTAAAACATGCTTAGAATTTTCAACAAAAAAAAACCTCAGTCATATTATTAACAGCAATGCACATGCGATTAATAGGTTCGTGTATGCTAAATTTAGACACTGAGGAGTTAACATGCAATAGAAGTCGCATTCTCCAATTGTGCCTACTATCATGGAAAGAGATTTTGTCCAGTAACAACGGAGAACTCGCGTTTAAGAGTTGATGCACAAAAGTAATATCGGCAACCATTGGACGTTCCTGATAGGGTGGAAGAAACCAAGAATAATTCCAAGGTAGGTGCCTTAGAGGAAAGCGTTGGAAGTTCCGTTGAACAAACTCGACGTGGTCAGTGTGCATACCGTAAAAAGGAGACCAAATCTGGATAACGTATTCAAGAAGTGGTCTCCCAAAGCATAAACGCGATGTAATTGTGGGACTCTAGAACTCTCGGGACCTGCGGAAACAATTTATTTGCAACGTTATTCTTGGCTGATTTCCATTTTCACTGCACTAGAACTTTGCACTTTACAATAATGCATCTATGAAATAAGTGCACAACTTTTTATAGATGCAATCTTACCAGCGTTCCCTAACTTCGTTTACCTGGCGATGAGTAATTATTAGGGGATAAGTGGTCAGACTGTTTCTAAAACAGTCCTTGTATATTGCTCAGTTTATTGTGACAGTCATGTAAGTCATGTAGCTACATACGTTCTGGTTCAGATTCACCAAAATAACCAGGCTCTACATAATTTAAGTTACAGAATGCATACAAGCTATTGCTATTGACTATTTGGTGTTTTCACCATTGGAGACATATAACTAAACGGTATAAGTGCAACAAGTACACAGTTACTTAATGAAATAGTTAATATATTTTTTATATGAATTTTCTTTCGTCATTAAAAGATATTCCGCAATAATTTCCAAAAGTCATTCTATTTCAACTCATATATATGCATGCAAAAAATAGCGAAACAATCCTATCTCATCAATCATGGCTTATTCGCTCGCCTTTTTAGGAACATTTTATTAAGCGTTGAATTTCTAAAATTTATGTAGCTGCAACTTTCCCTTTAAATCATTCTTCTTAACTGTCAATAACACACTTCGTCTATCCATGAATCAAAACTCGACGCGAACCTCAAGAACGTCATGCTCTCATCGAAAAGTTTTCGAATGTGCTCTGCTCCTGAAGGTTCAAACACCATCTTCCTCCTTTCGTTTTTCTTTAGTTTTTCCGACAAGAATTCATCCATCAGTTTGGCATTTATGCAGTTGAGCAGCACTTTTCTTTCGTTTCTGCATTATCGCTATTTTTTTTCCCGATGAATGACTGTTTTGAATGTTCACATATATGCAAAAGTTTCCAAATCTTGTATTTTAAAATCTTTGGTTAAATTAAGAGACTGGAAGTACATGGGTAACTAGTAACTAATTGGGTATTGATAACAGTTTGGAGTTTTGCGAGTCGTATGGTATGCGTATACAAATTTGTGAAGACTTTGACTTTTTTCCGTAAGCCAACGGGTAAAGTCATAATGTTCAATTCCCTAAAAGTTGCAATTGTAAAAAAGCATTACAAATTAAATATGCTAATGATGTTGTTTGGCATTTTAATGCAGCAGCGCCGAATCATCCAAAGTATTGTAAAATGCTAATTTGACTAACGAGGGAAGGGTCCCTGCTTGCCATCGCCGGTTTCGTCCAAAATCACAGTATATGTAGGGTTTGACTAGAAATGAAAGTGACGCAAGTGGAAGCTCCAGTGGCCGAGCCAAACTGAAATAATGCATAATGAACGGGAGCCCGGGGTTACAATTAACACTTTTCAGAAAAACTTGGATAATTACTATCTTGTGGGTATATTCGCAATAGTTCTTTGCGTTATAATTTTCTATAATCTGTTATTTTTCATCTACAAAAAATCAGAAGTCATTATCCCAATTAGTTTAGGAGCATTTTCCAAAATAATTTTTTTTCAATTACGAGCATACATATATGTAAGTATAGGTGTGCTGCTGAAAAGCCACCACGCCTTAATTTGGCCAAATACCAAAAATTCTTATTGCTAAATTCCTTGTGTTTCTTTTATGATTTTTTGAGACAATTACGAAATTCGGACGGCAGCGGGTTACATAGTAGTAACCCACCACCATATATTAATATAAATAATTTAAAAAAATTAAAAAAATCATTTCTAGAGTGTGGGGGTATTTATTTTATATTTCGCCATCTATTCAAAGTATTCGTACAAAATTTCATCAAAATCGAATGATAAATTCAATGTTAAAAGTTCACAGTAAGAAAAACTTATCATTTCCCGAGCTCGGTTGTTCTGAGGGAGGTGGGGTATATATTATCCGATTTGAAATATTCGTTTTGGTAATTATTTTCTGATTTTTTTAAGTACATTTTCCCTCCCTCTGCTCAAGCGAAGGAGGGTGCCGGTTGTAAAGGATAACTCAACCTTAAACATTCAAATACAAAATTTTATCCAATATATATGCTACAAAGCTACTAACATTTCAATTCAATAATCTGAACCTAATTTATCACAGTGAATTCAAAGCTACTAATTCAATATAACTTTAGTCTACAAATACTATTTACCCAAAATCCAATAGAAGAAAAAAAAATAGAACAAATTAAATAAAATTCTAGCAAAATTCAACTTTGATAACAAAGACTGGTGAAGTGATGTTTTTTCAACCTTTTTTTTTTAATTAGATACTTTGTGTTCGTTTTGTTTTGCTTTTCAGGACCACATATTGGGCAACAATTTTCATCAAGGGCTATAAATGAACGCTTCCCCTTCCGATTAATTCGACGGCAAAAATTCCTGTCTGAAAAAATCATTTCGAAATGTTGTTATACGTCTGCTCGATTTTTATTTACAAAATGTACAAAAATTCTCAGGAAGATTGGATGAGATTTACCTGTTTAAAAATAATCAAATCTATAAAAATGTTGCAAGTCCACTTTTCGCCATCTGCCGGCGCTGTCTGAAAACTCACGGTAATAGTACTTACAGAATCGGCAATCTATGTATCTTTTCGGTAGTTGACATTGTACCGAAATGAATTTGGCGTTTTCGTTCAATTTCTGTTGGAATTTAACCGCGACAGCTCCCTCGAAAATTTGTAGCATTTTACAAGGGGGAAAGCCTAGAAAAGTCCCAGTTACCCTGCATTATGTATTATTTCGGTTTTGCTTAGTCATCTGGAGCTCCCGCTTGGGTCACCTTCATTTCAAGTCAAATCCTACATATACTATAAATTGGGACGAAATCGGTGATGACGAGTAGGCACACTGCCCTTGTAAGTCTTCTGGTTTAGCATTACTTTTCCTAACTTAAGAAAAAATATTTTAATTCCTGGAATCCATGAGAATAAAATATGTACTCTCACGCACAATTACTACCCACCTGCTATGAAGAAAATCTTATCATTACATACTATTTAAGTACAAATGTCGAAAAATTTGTTTGGGGTTTGTGAAGTGCAGAAAATCTAAGAAAGAGGGTTTAAAAATATTTCTACATTTTTGATCGTTATAGCTAGAGAGATGTTGATCATTCTTAAGTTAGTTGTTTACAAGTAATTTAAAAACAAAAGAATGGAAAGTATAGTGAGATTCATCCTTGGATTATTGTGTAAAATAGGTGAGTTTTAGTTCCGTACCGAGCCGATGATATTTTTTTATTTAATTTAGATTATTGTCGAAAAAAAAATGTTTAAGTAGATAGATAAAAATTAGTGACATAGCTCCAGCGTAGTGATATTACTATTGAACCTGATTGCAATTTTGTAATTAGTTTAACTTCATCAAAAACTTATTACTACGTAAAAATTTTCATAGTGCAAATTCTCAGAAAATTAAAGTTTATGTAAATTCAAATGTAAAAAATATATGTATAAGAGAACCAAGTTTTTAATTGAGTCTTACATAGTTAAATAACAGTCGACGCATTCCAAATAATAATGATTAAACAAGCGAGATATAGGATTTATCGGCTCTTTCATACCATTATTTGCGCTGTGATGTGAAACGTATAAGACGTCATGATACCTCATGGAGCGAGAGGGAACAGAAACTCTGATGGTATTCAGCAATCCTGAGGAGTTGATCGCACCCTGTAAAATGTTAAAAGAAAAAAAAATCTGGAATTGTTTCATCTCTTTCAAGAGTTTCGAAGGTATAAGCAGTTAAGTCTCTCCACATACGGCGGAAGCGGCATATGATCATTCCAAGGAAGTCCACGATGAGCGAATTTAAGAAACATACATTGAACTGCCTCGATTCGGTTAAGGTCAACAGAGTAAAAAAGCTCAGATTGGACATATTCCCGTAATTTCAATGCTAGATCCGCGCCTGCTATTCATACAGAAAATGGTCTTCTGATAATCTTAAGCTTGATTTCTTATCTTCCAAACCATAATCAAATTTGTACAACATTCTTACCAATTTTTTTTTTTAAATGTGTCTTTACCGAACACAACAATTTCGCGAAACAAATTCTCTCAGCTGAGAAATAATTGCATATAAATTAGCCGTGACCCGTCGAATTCTTCGTCTAGGCTTAAAACAAAAAAGGAAATTACGTTAATATACGTGGCATCAAATATTTATGAGGAGTGGATTGTGAATGCAGCTGATACTGGTAAAGTCATAGTCTGTTGATGAACATGTTTAACAAAACTGAACGAATTGCCTATACATGTTCATTCAATATGTTTTTCCGCCACTGTATTGCTTTCCGAATTTCATAATTTTCTAAAATATTCATTTTTTCCACTTATTTTCAACATGAAGAATCTTTAAGTTTTCTTTTATACAAGTGTGTGTGAATTCTTTCATGTTTGGACATAGAAGAATCATTATACCCTAGATGAAATTTATAGGGTATACTAAGTTTGTCATTCCGTTTGTAACACCTCGAAATAATGATGGTAGAGCACACTGGATTGGAAAATTCTCATCGCCTAAACTCCCAAACTTTACGAGTTACAGAATCCGGCCCCATATGAGAGTTATTGAGCGTAAAATGGTAAGGTTACTTTTTAATCAAAATTATCAAATTCTTTTGTTAAGTAGGATATGCATATAGTAAGTATAGCCTTTGGCAACATAAGAAGCCAACCTTCAAATTGCTGGAATACGATTTTCCTGTGTGGATAGTAGTGTGTAGGCTTCATAGCAAATATAAAATCAATGTCTACTCACTTTTTCATACGAATCAATACAAAAATTTTAGAAAATTTGACCAGCACAGATATAGATATCTGTTTCATGGCTTGGGAAGAATTCTTGTAGATTTTTTCACGAGTGTATCTTGTGGCATGCTTGATCATAGTAGTATAAACGCTGATTTATCCAAACGCAATAAAAAGATGAGCAGATGTGACTTTTATAAGGCCTAGAATATGACCTCATTGCACCCCTTACAGAGACCTAGTACCTAGTGTCTGGCGCTTAGGTATCGCGGCCAAATGATACTTGACACTGAACACACCAGTCGCTTACCTCGATAACTCACTCTTTGAAGTAAACTTAACTTTGCAATTACGGATATGTAAACAAACGACAACAACTTTTCGTATGTTCTACAGGTTGAAGGATTTGAGTCACTTAATAATAACCAATCGCATTACATGACAGTTACCATGCGGGCCTCACGTAATTTACGATTGCTTACTCAAGCTTCCCGACGCCCAGCTGTTGGGCTAATTAACAAAACAACCGAGGGTTAAAGAATAATTTTATGCGAGGGATTGCTTAGAAATCGTTGATTATTTTGCCAAAAGCGACCTTGGCTGTAGTTAAATTCAGCTAGCTCCCATGTACCAGATATCGTGTCGGGGTGGTAGCGTACATCAATCCAAATAATGGTTCTAGTAGTTACGCTATGCGGATTCTGGACCACTTTTTTAGCTTCCAGGATTTCACCACAGATAGAACCACCGTCGCTCGGTGGTTTGAGTCCACGCTAAATGTAGGTTTGTGTCTTGGCTGTATCGGTTTGTGTCTTGGGTACACCATTGCTCCTTGGATACACCATTGCGTCTTAGGTGCACCATTGAGTCTTGGATATTGGGGATACGAGATCACTTTCAGCACACTCCAGCATAGGGAAATAGCATAGGTTTTAAATTTTTTTCTGGAGTTCGCTTATTTTTCATCTCGGACTCGTAGCCTCTAAGTTGACATTAAGTTTTTCATCTGGAGTTATGGGGATACGAGATCACTTTGGGGATATGAGATCACTTTCAGCACTCTCCAGCATAGGGAAATAGCATAGGTTTTCAATTTTTTTCTGGAGTTCGCTTATTTTTCATCCCGGACTCGTAGCCTCTAAGTTGACATTAAGTTTTTCATCTGGAGTTATGGGGATACGAGATCAATTTGGGGATACGAGATCACTTTTAGCACTCTCCAGCATAGGAAAATAGCATAGGTCTTTGATTTTGTTTCTGGAGTTCGCTTATTTTTCATCTCGGAGATCGTAATTATAAATCTTTGTGAAGTGGTGGGAATCTTTATTGGTGGAGATTGCTGGTTAAGTTTGATCTGGTCTTGGAAGCTACAATTTGACCTTGAGGTGCCCCCTCCTGTGTCTGGGTACTGGGGGTTGACTGAGAGCTTTAGTGGCAATATCTAATACTATGACTAGGACTGCCTGAAGTGTCTTGGACTGGGCTATGTTACCTGTACCAAGGCTTGGGTAGAATGTGTATTAAGTAATGATGTGAAATACCCTAACCGAATTTATATCGGGGCTGTATCCTTGTCAGCTTGAGTTTGATTTTAGTTGTTTACTTTGGTATGAGTGCCTGTGGTATGTTGGGCTGGGCTACTTGGTGGCTGAGGAAACGTTATCTAAGGCTTGGGTGGATGTGTGCAGCTGTGTATTTATGTAGATAATAAATGTGGAATTCCCTAAGAAAATTAGTGTAATAAGTATTAATACTAATTCATATTTTTCTTATTAGTACTAGGGGAAAAATTTTCATCAGAAATCCACTACGGGCTATGGTTCGAGATATGAGCGATCTTACCTTCTCAGGTGTAATTAATATTTGTAGCTCAAAAACACAAACAACAACAACTGTAATCGAAGTTGTGGATTAAAGATTTGATGATCTTAATCTGTAGGTGTCTTTTATAAACATTGCGCCATGTGATGATATATCTAAAAATAGATCAGGCAAAGCTGATTGGAGCGAATGTTGGTAGATATGTTCACTTAGATAAGTAATGGAAATTAGTAAATGCCTAATCTTGCTCTTCACGTGGAATGCTTCTAATTTGATTCTTTGCATAAACAAATTCGAACAGTCCAGTAAAGTAAACAAATTCGCACTCGAATAATGTAAACAATTCGCACAGCAGCCGAGTAAAGTAAACAAATTGAGCGATTTATGTTTTTTTAATGTAAGATTCCCAATTACTTTAGCTGAAAACAACAACTGATATTAATCTGTAGGATATGATGTCTTGGATGAGTAGTGGAAGTTATAATTGAAAATTTCTTTTGCTGAAAAAAACAACAACAACAACAACTGTAACGTCAGTTGTGGTCTGTAGGTGTCTTTTATATAATCATGTTATGATATTCGATGTGTAAAAATAGATCACGGCTGCTTGGGATGGTACGACACATGAAATCATTAGAAGTAATGGAAATTAAAGCATTAGAAAAGGTGGCCAGGCGGCTGGTAATTTGATATTTTACGTAAACAAATACGTCCCAGTAAAGCAGACAAATTGAGCGATTAATGTGTTTTTGTATTTAGGAGTTTGTATTGAAAAGTCTTACATTTTATGACGAATTGTTTTTTATTTTCAATAACATTTCTCAATCAATCACGCTGTTATGAGATTTGATTGACCCCGATATCATAGTTCGCATGAAGCTGATAAGAATATGATAATTTTATCTTCCCCAATAGTAGGTGATCACATTATTTTCTTACCATTAGGTTGAGAGTGGGGTTAGTTAAATGTTTTGATGAATAAAGGTGGTGTTATGATATTAATGTAGTATGATATCTTGTCTGACGTGAGTAGTGGAAGTTGTATGGGAGATATGAATAAGCAGTAAAATCCTAATCTCGCTAGATATTAATCGCCTCTAAAGTATCGCCTGAATGGTGGAGTATGAAGGAAGAAATAATTGATAATTATCCAAGTCCATAGTGAAGATCGTAGTAGGGGGTTTATAGTAGGTACTGTAAATTATGTATTAAGTTAAAATTTGATGGATGGTATTTGGTATTTATCTCCTCGAAATGGTGTTGTACGAGTATCAGGAAGGTCGGAAAAATGTTGATAATGCTTCAAGTTCAATAGTGAAGACCTCGCTGTTGAGAGTGGGTATTTGGAATGATATAATACTAGTAGGATATGGAAGTATTATTTATTCATCTTTAAATTTTACCATGAAAGTGGGTTGGGAGTTGATTAAATTAAAAGTTTTAATGAAAGAAGGGTTAGATATTATATTAATATAGTATAATATGTTGCCTTAGATGAGTACTTGAGAGCTGTGAGTAATATGTGGAATATGTTGTAGATGAGTAGTGAAAGTTGAAAATGTAAGATTTCAATTTCTTTACTGAAAACAACAACAACTGTAATAATATATACCAAATCAATTTTCACCCAATATTTATCCACATCAAATTCAGTATCTATTTTTATATCTTACGTTATAAACTTATTTCTCTGTATTTCACATCCAAAAAGCGATCCAGAGCAAATGTCTGTGTTAGGCTGTGAGAGTTCGGCAGCAAAATCCCATGATATTTCTTATTATCTGTCTTACTCTAACACATTAGGAGCTTTACTGAACATCTCACTCGGGACTTGGTCATATACTTACTAGCTGTGGATATGTATGTATGTAACACTGAGATGAATTAATGTAATGTTGTGTAGTGTAAAAGAAAAACGTTCATGGGTGATATGGAGATTGAATCGATTGGTGGTATACTCGTATGTCCTTATTTGATTGAAGCAAAATAGTTTCACGACTACCTTACCAAGATTTAAATATAATTGAAATTCATAAAAATGTTGAATCGATGTCAAGAACATGTTAATACTTGTTTTGAGCACGAGCAGTGGAAATCGTGATCATTGCAACATGTTATGAAATGCAATATCTAAAAATAGACCACAAGAAGGTTATTGGGGTGGTAAAAAAAAACATGAAGGCATTAGGTTGAGAGTGGGTTCCATTTAAGGCTTTGGTGAAAGAAGGCGGTAGTAGATATTAATGTAAAATGACAGGAGGTATCCGTCAATTTTGGTGAGCCTCAGCGATAGGTCAAAAAAAATTTCAACCGCGCTAATAAATGAAAGTTTTTTTTAGTAATAAGAGTGATACAAAACGGTATATGGAGAGTTGCATTGGACAGACTACATCGCCGAGAGTGTTATTGAAAGCCACGAGTCGAGGTGGAGGAATTACTCAGCGTGTAAAAAAAAGTGATTTTGTAAAGTGGGTGGAAATAAAACAGAATTAGAGCTGGAATTATTGTAAATATAAACCATACAGATCCTAAGCTATTTATACAGGATGCTGGTGATTTATTTATACACCGTATTAAGAATATTTTAAAACGCCTTCTCAATATCAAAGTTAATACAAAGTTGTGTGCTGATTTTGCTAAGGATATCGGTAACAATGAAGTTATAAAAGATATTAAATATTTATAAGCAACAACTCATCCAATCAATGTAGACGATAATTTAAATGAATGGTATAAAGTTAATATTTCGGCTTCAATACTCACTCAGCTGGATGAGTTTCGAGAAAAAGATAGCGGCTGGATATTGTACTCCATTATACATTTAGCAGTACATATCAACAAATTTGAACAGCACCGAGAATCTTCGTACATAACTCTACCGAAGGAGATTGCTTTAAAACAAGCTTGCATCAATATAAAAAATATTGATAAAGCGTGCTTCGCTTGGGCCGTGACATCAGCACTATACCCTGGAAATATTAACTCCTCTAGGACATCATCATATCCACATTATTCGGCTGTGTTAAATTTAACTGGAATAACATTTCCTATGACGCTTAATCAGATTAAACAATTTGAAGACCAGAACGATATATCAATAAACGTGTTCATCCTAAAGAAAGAGCGTTCCTTCACCACTGTTCTAGTTAGACCAACGAAACACAAGATGAAGCTACTTGTGAATATTAATGATACAAAATGATGATGATGATGATGATGATGATGATGATGATGATGATGATGATGATGATGATGATGATGATGATGATGATGATGATGATGATGATGATGATGATGATGATGATGATGATGATGATGATGATGATGATGATGATGATGATGATGATGATGATGATGATGATGATGATGATGATGATGATGATGATGATGATGATGATGATGATGATGATGATGATGATGATGATGATGATGATGATGATGATGATGATGATGATGATGATGATGATGATGATGATGATGATGATGATGATGATGATGATGATGATGATGATGATGATGATGATGATGATGATGATGATGATGATGATGATGATGATGATGATGATGATGATGATGATGATGATGATGATGATGATGATGATGATGATGATGATGATGATGATGATGATGATGATGATGATGATGATGATTGATGATGATGATGATGATGATGATGATGATGATGATGATGATGATGATGATGATGATGATGATGATGATGATGGATGATGATGATGATGATGATGATGATGATGATGATGATGATGATGATGATGATGATGATGATGATGATGATGATGATGATGATGATGATGATGATGATGATGATGATGATGATGATGATGATGATGATGATGATGATGATGATGATGATGATGATGATGATGATGATGATGATGATGATGATGATGATGATGATGATGATGATGATGATGATGATGATGATGATGATGATGATGATGATGATGATGATGATGATGATGATGATGATGATGATGATGATGATGATGATGTTGATGATGATGATGATGATGATGATGATGATGTGATGATGATGATGATGATGATGATGATGATGATGATGATGATGATGATGATGATGATGATGATGATGATGATTGATGATGATGATGATGATGATGATGATGATGATGATGATGATGATGATGAT
>OZ005744.1:154926663-154996443 GCA_963930735.1 Dioctria linearis | reverse complement strand
TGTAAATTCATTTATCCCATTTTTCCTCTATTTTGGTACAATGTAGGTAATGATGGACGTAACGATAATAATGTGGGACCATTAAGCTATTTTTGGATTCAATTCCAATTTTTTTCCATTCTATCTTTGGCATATGCAAAAAGCTGCTGTGACGTGTGGCTTCCACAAATGTTGGTTCTATGTAAGTTTTTGATCGGGGATCATACGTAGGAACTTTACCTCATGAGAGAGTTTTACTTGCATTCCGTTCAAGGAGGGTGGGTTTAGATTAAGTTTCCTTCTCCCTGCGAATGGGGCGATACCAGTTTTGCTAGGATATACGATTAAAATTTCGTTTTCTGATAAGGTAGAAACAAAATTTTGGGTTCTTGCATTTGGTCCGAGATCGTACCGTTATTCTTGCCTTTTATTGTGATTACAGTAATCCATTACATCATATCTCGCGCTCGAAAGATCGTCCTATCACCATCGACCACAAGAGGGACGATAGAGCTTCACCCTGTTGGCAGCCCTTTAGTGCACTGATAGATTCATTCCCTGCGGAAGCCGCAATCTTCCGATTATTAAGCATCGCGCTTATAGATAGTACTGTGGATGATTTGCAGCCTTTCGTCAAAGACGGTCTTTTTATTGAGGCTAACATTGTATTGTCGAAGATAGAATACTCCTTCTCTCTGTAAAATTGCCTTTTCAATCTTGTTAACAAGATTTTGGTTGATTTCCTTGTTTGGAAATCTTATCGAAGACTATGAAGTGAGTTTTTACTAAGAATGCTGCATATAATGTGTTCATTTAGTACATTTACCATAGTATTCAGGAAAAAATATGTCATTATGATTGGGCGATATGATTTTGGTTCTGAGCTGTTTCGCTTACCACCCTTTGGAATGAAGGTAACATTGGAATTTTCCATATTTGAGGAATATATGCCAGCTGATAGCTTGTGCTAAAGAACAAAGCAAAAGCTGATCCTATAGATCTTCTAATCCTATATTTAAAAACGGGATATGAGACATCTGCCCCTGGGGCCTTAATAAGGTTTGAAACGCTCTGAGATACTTTAATTCCTCCTTTCAGACTCCGTTATGGCATTGTTGAAGCAATCATGTATCTCAATGGCTTCTTGGTCTGCCCGTTATTATGGAAAGTGTGCCTTCATAAGTAGCTCCAATGTTTCTTTAGAATATTGGTCTATTCTATTCTATGATCTATTTTTCTTCTTTTAAAGACCTATTCCATTTAAGTGTCCATCTCATCCATAACCCGTACCTTAAACAGACTGTCTCCATAATAACTTAATTTGAAATTCAGTCATTTGGTAAATACGAGAGGTGACAGTTTGTAGGTACGGATGAAAAATAGAGCTGAAAAGCGATATTTCACTGATGATTTTGTTCAAAAATTTTCCAGTAAATTCAGTTGATTTGATTGACGCTTTTAGTGTAATTTTAATAATGTAGAGTAAAATTTGCTGCTTTTAAAATTAAATCATTTTGTTGTGACTCAGATGCCCAATGCCCCGAATAACAACCATAAGGTCGATACATCAATATATTGTTATATCGTCGGCCTAAGACGCAAAAGTCCAGTTTTGGCAAAAATAATGTTTTACTGCCATCTCGTGAATTAGAGTGAGGCGCATCATTTCCAAAATGTCATAGAAATGGAAAAAAAATCATAAAAGGAATCTTGCCTGAGTCCATTGCTATTGAAATTTGAAATCAATTTGCCTGACTCCGTTGGTTTGCCTACACTAAAATAAAATAAAAGTTTTATAATTAAAGAAAATACTTCTTCAATTTAAAATCTCCGAGAATTTACTTAATCTAAAAAGCTATTTGTTTAAGTTATGAAATATTACATTTGCTTAAATAAAATTTCATAAGATTCAAGTCTCAACTTGTTCATGAGTCAGCGTTTATAAAACTAATCACATAAATATCTTCAAATATTTAAGCTTATTATTCTTTATTTTAAATCAAAAATTCATAGCTCAAATGTATTTGTTCTTCTGTCGTAAGAAATATCTAGTCGTATCGAAGTAATGAAATTATTTCGTTAAATGTAAGAAAGATATTAAATTACAAGCATTAAATGTATTATGATTAATGCTTACTTTACTTAGAAATTAAGAAATGCAGGAAATAAATTTAATAAAATCTACGAAAGTTACTTAAATTAATGAAAAATATTTTTAAGATATAAGAAATTTTCATTAATATTTGGCAACACTCGCATCGTAGTTTCGATGTTAAGCTTCAGCAAACATGAATGGAAGCGTATTTAGTTTCTCCATAGATTCTCGGGAGTGGTGTGCAGTTTGAAAGTGCGTTTTGTAAAAAGTGTTGTGAAAATAAGTTTGACTTTGTGCTTTTTGATATTTTTAGTAGCAAAAGGAATAAAATAATGGATTCGAGTGTAATAACCTGAATCAAAGTGAATTAATTAAAAATTCAGAGGAAAGTTTTATCCTGGACAGTGACAGTGCTTATGATACACAAATTATGGAATAATAACTTCACCAGCAAAAGCACGCTTTTTAGTATTTATGTTGATTCTAAATTAAAGTATATAAATTCCTACAGGTCAAAGGTCTAACCGCAATCCTGAAATGAGCAATGAAGAAATATTGTTGAGAAATAATATTTATCCAGAAAACGTCATTTTTCAAAAACGGGAGCTTACGTCATTTTACAGGAAAGAACTTATATCAGACAGGGAAATTCCGTCTTCGGAGATACTTAATAAATGGCCTCTCTACACAAAATCTTTTGGTTATAAATTGGTAATAACAAATAAATACTTTTTGTGTTTTTTACTGATAATAATACTTTAGCAGATTGACAGACTTCAAAATTTGGTATCCCGGAAAAGAAGATTTGCTAATAATTGGCTGCGAAAAGTTTTATTCAATTATATGGGATTATTTTAAAAATATGTCTTCACTTTGTTTTAAATATTTATATGAATTCGTGTTTAATATATTGGATTTTAAAAATGAGATCTACCAAGTTTTATCTGCATTAAGACCGCTTTCTGAGAGCCCACATTTTTCTTTGATCAAAGCTTTAAATGTATCAGAAATCGATCTTGACTGTAATTGTGTTTCAATAGATATTTTAACTTTTTGTGGAACTAATATATAAAAAAAAATATTGTTTTGTAACCGAAAATGATTATGAAAGATACAGATATATATAATTATTGAAATTATTCAATCAGAGAATTCTATACTTGCGCTTGCACAAGAATATAAAATTTGTTTTAAAAGTCATATATTAGGATATATTAATTTAAGCGAAGAGATTAATTTTTTGATTAAAAATTTAGAAGATATACGGAAACCTCCTATCCGTAACTTACCTACTGTAGAGCAAGCAATCAGGATAGAGAATTCTTTTTAAAACAAATAAGAACACTTTTAATTTTTATTCTTTTTGTAACTAATACTTATGGTATCTAATAAAATTATTTAAAAAATTAGGCTTTTATTTATTTATGTAATTACTACGGTTTGTAATATCCTATAGTATATTTAGGATCCCTTTTTAAATAATCAGCCTTTGAACCAACATTTTTTCAAGGAGCAGTTTTTCTTAGTGACATTAATCGACTCGAAGAAATATAATAGTTTCATTTGAAAATAATATAGATAACAACTGATATGATTTAATAATCCAATATTATTAATCATTAATTGGGAAAATAGTAGTATTCATATTGCGGAAGGAGGAACTGCAGGTAACAAATATTGATGAAAGGATATTTTAAATTTTAAGAAAAGTTTTATTCGACTCTAAAAAGTCTTTCTCATTAAGCTAAAAATAAACTTTCATAAATTAAATGACAAAGGACGAAGATCCTATGTAAGTTTTTCCTTTGAAGAAAATTCATCAAATCTATGAAACTTATTTCATTTATTCGATACACGGTGAATTTAGTTCAATGAAAATGTCATTACAACTATGATATGTGTTTTTTTAATTCAAAGGATTTTTTTTCTTAGACCTTATAGCACTCCTTCTTCGGGGCCAAATTATGCCTATTTTTTCTTTAGATTTAAGTAATTTTACTTTGTTATTACAAAATATTTTTGTGAGTGTATACATAGTTGCAAGTGTGAAAGGTATCAGTGCTGTTATCTGTAAAAAAACAATCCTAAACGGAAAAGTTAATATTTTAGCATTACGTAAGTAGTTTGTAATCTATTTTTGAATTTCAAAAATAGTTTGAGCAATTTAATCTAGAAGACAAGACTAAAAGCATGAATTTTAGAAGACGTTTGGATTTAGGCCGTGCTCCTTTAGATATAAAAAAGCGGTTGCAGAGGTTTAGGCCATTTTATCTGATGAACGTTTTATTTAATTTTGGAACTTATTTGAAAAGTGTATTAACATATCATATAATTTAATTTAAGTAAAGTAATAGTAATTAATACTTCTATTTTTAATAAACATGAAATGAATATTTATTTTCAGGATGGATACCCGCTAAAATTCTTAGCATGATTGATGTTTCTGTAGAAAATAAAAACAATTCATCTGAAGAAGATAATAAGGATCAATGCAATATTAATAATAATCATATTGTTACGGACCTTGTTGGGTTAGGCGACATTGTTCTCCTTGACGTGTGCACAGATGTACAAACTCTAGAAGTAGTTTTTGAGCCCTCCATTCACGGGCATGTATCTCCGTGCATTGTCAATGGAGACGCTGTATTATATTTATAAATATTGAAAATCAGAATGCTCATATGAAGAAAATGGAAATTTTGATGAGCTAGTGTTACAAGAAGTTACTCCTGAGCAATAGTTGATCCAGTTGGAAGAAGACGTGGCTAAAATTCCTGACTTAAAAAATAATAATAAAATCATAAACACAATTAATGTTACTGGTACATTATTACAGGACGAACATACTGAAATGCAAGAAAGCTCAACTATAGCTGACATTTTACAGGAATATAATTTTGAAACCATAGCTTCTGAAAATCATTCGTTTTCTTTGGAAGATGAAACCTATCACTCAGCAGAAAGTGATGGAACGGAAGCATCTGAAGAGATCATTGAAGTAAATGTAAGGTCAAAAAAAAAAAAGAAGACATGTTGATGAAACTGTATGGAAGAGAAATGATGATAAGACTAATAGACGAGCCGGACTTCAATACTATGGAAAACGGAAAAAAGAAACAGGGTGGGATTACAAAGGTCCTAAAGATGCCAAGGCCATAAAAGAAAGATGCAATTGTAACGGAAAATATGCAATGAAATATAATGTAATTTCAGACGAGGATAGCAACAAATTGTTCAAATTGTTCAACAAATTTTGGGAACTTACCCTGGGCGGAAAAAAAGATATTTACAATACTACGCTAATTGGAAAAATAACAACGAAGAGACCAAGAAATGGAAAGACGAGAATAGCTCAAGAAGAGAATTTTCATAAATTATTACATCGACCTACATACGAAAAGAGTTAGAGTTTGCAAAACCATGTTTTGCAATAGATTTGCAATTCCTCTAAGGACAATAGGACATTGGATTATTGACAAAAGTAATAACCCAGCAACAGCGAAAAAATCCGAAAAAGCATTAAACCTCAGAACTGCCAAAATTAATGAAGAGAAATATAGTCTGAAATTAATTTTTGATACTTTGCCTAAACTCGAATCTCATTATTGCCGCAAATCGAACAATACAAATTGTATAAGGAAGGCTGGTGTACAAAAAACAAAGTTTTGGCACTGTCTATCGCATCATTTGCAAGCACTTTCGATGACCTGAATTTATCACTATTTTCGCACAAAAAAGATGAATGCGATATATGTGTGGCATGCAAAAATGACAACATAGACGCAGATAAATCGGAAGGCAAAGAAAAGTTTTTCAATGGACCTACAATCAGTTCTATTAGCTCCATATCCAATGTATCCAGCTTATACTATAAAATAAAATAAAAACAAAAATAATTAATCGTTAATAACTTCACAATCTTTAACATAAAAACTAAGGATGGTTACTGGTACCTATGGCCTGAAGGAGACGAGGGCCTTACTTCAAAAGTTTTTTTCTTCTATTATCTTAAATTTTCAACCACTCGTGTTATTGAAAATGATTATATGACGGACACGATAATACTATATGCATCTATCAAAATAGAAACGCAACACTTTCCAATGCTCTCTTAAATTTGGCACAAGAAAAAAATCATGATAGAACAAAAATGTCTTGAAAAGGGGCACACACAAATGGAATGTGATTCCATACATTCCGCCATAGAACGGAAATTTCAGCTGATTATGTTGCAGTATGGCAAACTGCTCGCTTAAAACCAAAGCCATACCATGTAGAATACTTGCATTATGGGTTTGTTTTTAGAAATTTTTGACAATGTAAAGTTTATTTTATCCATAAGACCAGGTCGAACTTCGGGGAAGGAAACAGTTAATGTTATAAGAACTCTCAAGTACAATCAAAACTGGGAAATTTATTTTAAAACTTCTCATTGTGAAGAGTGGAAGCTTTTGCCTTGCAGGTATAGTAGGACAAATAGTAACTTACGATGAGCTGCCGCGACTTTATTTGAGGCCTATTCCATAAAAGCTGAATATTACCAACATACAATGTGACTCAAATCTTCTACAAAAAAGGATTACCATTGCTTTCACTACAGCTTTTCTTATTTATAAAAATATAAAGAGAGTTGAGTGCGTGGAGTCAGCTGGAGCAGACGTTCCATCGTGCGTGTTACTGGTGTCAAAGTGATAAATAGCGATCAATCTGTAGTGCAGTGCAGTGAAATTTTTTAAATATAATAATAATAACTAAAATCCGCCGCGCCGTTTTTTATTACATAAAAAATAAGCAATACCAGCCAAGTCCAGGGCTTTTCTATGCCCTGCCGGCATTCCACAAGCCAGCAGCACAGTACGGTGGCGTTTAACAAATCTCCCATGTACATCAGTGATCAGTGCAAGGTCAATAGCCCTTGTCACTGATCATCAATACGGGTGTCCCTAGCTGTGGTCATTGAACTGCACGGTCTGAGGTACTGAAAGCAGCAAATAGGCATAACACTATTTTTTTTTACCTCGCTGTGTCGTTGACTGCAGCTGGGTGCCCCTAAATAAATATTTGTGTTATTGTGTGTCGCTCTTTCTTCTGCTTTTTTTGTTTTGCTTTGGAATATGCAGAATTTTATTTTAGAATTTTGCAACATTCGCGGATTGGGGGCAATTCGTTTTTCGGTGTACTGCCACCTTCAATCAAAAAATCCGGCAATTCTTGCGCTAAGTGAAACCAAGGTCGTTTCTGATGCTGATTTTAATCAATATCACGTCCCTGGTTATAGCTTAGTGCCTCTTTTTTCTCCACATAAGGGGATCGCAATATATATTCGGAATGATGTGGCCTTTACCATTCTAAAAGACTTTCCACCTTCTGCCAATCCTGAGTTTAATTACATCTGGATTAGGTTCAAACTTCACAGGCACATCATCTACTTTTGCTTCCTTTATCGCAGCCCAAATATGTCTGATGACGACACGGTATCCGCATTTGACAATATCTCCAACAATATTGATCATTTGCTTTCTGTCTCCCCCTCTTCCGAAATCGTCCTGGCAGGCGATTTTAATGTCCATAACATACCGTGGCTCAGACATTCTTCTACCACAAGTCCTGCGGGCCGATTCGTTGAACTATTTTGTGAATCTTTCAATTTGCATCAGCTAGTGGATGCACCGACGAGAATCCCTGATGCAGCTGGAGATAGGGCCAATTTACTAGATTTGTTTCTGTCATCTCACCCTGAAAAATATTCTATCTAAGTCGGCTCCCCTCTTGGTAATTCAGACCACTGTCTAATCACGGCTCAATTTATCACCTCATCTCTGCGCCGCCCCACTTCTCCACCTACAAGTAGGCTTCTCTGGCACTATAAGAACGCTGATTGGGAAAGTCTCAATCAGTATCTTAGAGATATAGATTGGTCGGTCTGTTTTGCGTCGAGGGATGCTGATGAATGCACATTAGAACTTAGTAACTTACTAAGTCTAGGCATGCGTGAATATATTCCGTATTCTTACAGCAGATCTCAACAACAGCAAAATCGCTCTTGGTTTAACGATAAGTGCAACCAAGCTATAAAAGCGAAAGAGTCTGCTTTTCGCGCCTATCAAGTGCATCCTTTCCCAGAACTGAAAGAAATCTACAAGACTGCACGGAACACCTGCAAGTCCATTATCCAGAGAGAAAAATTTCTTTTTGACCAGAATGTTAGACAAAGAATCTTGTCAAGCCGCAAAGGTAGTAAAGGTTTCTGGTCCCTGGTCAAAACCATCAGGAACAACTTCAGCAGTTCCTCTATACCTTCACTACTTAATAATGGTGAAGTGGTTGTTGACTACCAGGATAAAGCTAATATTTTGGCTGCTGCACCTGTCGTGCATCCCCCGTGCGGATGTGTACAAGAGCCAATACACATCCGTACGAGGGATGTGTTCAAGGTCCTTAATGGTATCAACGTCTCTAAAGCCGCAGGACCTGATGGTTTCTCGCCCCTATTAATTAAAAGCTGTACCTCATCCTTGGCTAAACCTCTGCGCAAACTATTCTACCTGTCCTATTCGACAGGAAAATTTCCAACTGCTTGGAAACTAGCTCACGTTCAGCCTATTCCCAAGAAGGAGAGGGTAGCGATCCCTCAAATTATCGACCAATTGCAATCACTTCGATTCTTTCAAAGGTTTTTGAATCTATCATTAACTCCAAATTAATGAAGTATCTGGAAACCAATCAGCTCATCAACCATCGCCAATACGGCTTCCGGAACGGTCGCTCATCTGGAGACTTGCTGACTTTTCTTACGGAACGTTGGAATCGTAGTCTTCACAATTTTGGTGAGTCCAAAATCGTTGCTCTAGATATTTCAAAGGCCTTTGATAGAGTCTGGCATCCAGCCCTTTTAGCCAAGCTCAAAGCACTTGGTCTTTCCCCTCCTCTTCTATTATGGATTGAAAGTTTTTTATCTAGTCGCCAAATACGTGTTGTATTAGATGGCGTTATATCTGACCCACATCCTATTAATGCCGGTGTCCCCCAGGGCTCTGTTATTTCTCCGACTCTATTTCTAATCTTCATTAATGATCTGCTTTCCCTTACTTTTAATCCTATCCATAGCTTTGCTGATGACAGTACCCATGATTTCGCATGCTCCTTTGACACCCTTGCGGATTCCAGAGGGAACGCCACATGTGTTAAACGAGACTGCATGATTAGATCATTGAATAACGATCTTGACAATATTCTCGCTTGGGGCAAAGTGAATCGCGTCGAATTCAATGCATCTAAGACCCAAAGCTGTCTCATCTCATTAAAACAAGACCATCACTTAACCACTCCCGTTTCGTTTGATGGAGCACTAATTTCTGATTCAGCGTCACTAAGAATTCTGGGCATTAATATTTCCAGTAAGTTAAGCTCGACAGATCACATCTTCTCGGTTGCCAAAGAAGCATCAAAATGTCTTGGTTTTTTGAAAAGGTGTAAGAAATATTTCAGCCCATCAAATGTAGCGCTCCTCTACGAGTCCTACATCTGACCTAGAATGGAATAATACAATTCCTTTATCTGGGCCGGGGCTGGTCGCACAGCCTTAGCTTCATTGGATATTGTCCAAAAGAGAGCCTGCAAGCTCATTGTCGATGTGGCAATTACTCGTCATATCGACTCGCTCGAGCACCGTCGCAATGTTGGATGCCTTTCGCTCCTTTATCGCTATATGCATGGTCAATGTTCTGATGAAATATCTAGTCTGATCCCTTGTAGAGTAGTTCCTGCACGCAATACTCGCGCTGCATCCCGCGCTCATCCTTTTACCCTTCAAATTACCTTCGGCCGTACACTAAAATTCCGTGATGCTTTCTTATCCCGAACTGTGCGAATGTGGAACAGTCTACCATCTTCTGTCTTTCCTCCGGCATACAACCTACGAAAGTTTAAGGGCGACATACATCGGCACCTCCGCCGCTCTCCTCATATCCCTTAATCCTTTCCCTATCTCCTTCCTGCCACGCTGTGCTTTGCATCATAGGGTATCCCCTGAGCTTGGCTTAATAATATAAAAAAAAAAAAAAAAATTGACGTTTGTGGGTCTTTTAATTTCATATAAAGATGTGATCTATGTGGGGTTATATGACCCGGTATTCTACTTTATCTCATAGAAAAATCATTTGGTTTTTTAAGCCATCATTTATGTCTGGAAATCCAATATTTCGATCTTTGGTGTAGACCATTATCAAGGCTGACAAGAAGGGGAAAACTAATCAAAAAATTAATTGATATAAAAATTAACAATTAATTTCAACTATATGTTTTTACCTTGAGAGCTTGGTGTTTCAGTAAGAACACTTATTTGTGAGTTGTTTATAACCTCATGTCAAAAAATATTTAAAATTTTAACCTTAAAAACTTAAAACCTTAAACCTTTTAAGCAATTTCTTAAGAAAATTGAACACAAATTTACAAGTTGACTAGAAGGATCGAAAACAGTAAAAAAGGTAAAAAACGCACTCCAAAAGAAAAAATATCACAGTAATTAACATTAAGTCACACATTTTATGTGTTTAAATGACGATAAAAATAAATAACAATTAGGAACTAAAGGCTGAAGACTGAGATCAGATTTGTGATCAGATTTGTGTTGGAAACAGTATTAAGTACGTCTTGGGAAAGAATCGTTATCATGTTGAGTGTGCGCATGAATTGATTAAATTTTTGTATTGCTGGTGAAAGTATTGCGTATCAATCCTGAAATTGGTTGCATTGGGCTTATTTGATTGTATAGAGGGCATCTATGTTTTTCCTTTTTCTGCAGTTTTGCTCTTTATGTAGGATTTTTGGATTTTCAAAGTCGAACGTGTGTGTGTTTTAAATTGCATGCTCTAAGCAGGCTGTGTTGTAGTTAGGTTCATCTTTTTGTTGGTGACTGTCATTTCGTGTGAGCTTAGATGTCCTATTATAATCATTTAATTGTTACCGCATGCGTTTTTTTAATGTCTTTCAATGTCTCTCCAATGTAGACCTTGCTGCAATTGTTCATTTGGCACTTGACTTCATATATAGCGCCCTTTATTGGTAATGCAATTTTTGTTTTAGTATCTGAGTAGAAGGTCTTAATTGGTTTTGCGGCTGGAGCCCCAATCTAATGTCGGTATTGTTATTTTGTAGAGTGGGAATGTTTTATTGTCTATGTGTGTTATGTATGTAAGTTTTTTGTATATGGTAATATATTATTGAACTAAGTTAAGCACCTTGGTAAAATGTGATGATTATCGCCTTAAAACCTGCCATAATCACCTCTAAGCAAAATGTGTAAATAAATTATAATTCTATTTGACGTGTAAACTTGTCATGCTTCTCAACGCTAACTGAAACATTTACACGCTTCCAGTTGTGCCTTTTGCTGCAAGCATAAGACATGAACCGAATCCACAGCATGAAAACATCCAAATATTTATCGCTTGAGACGTGACAAATGAAAGAATATTTATGGCTTCATCATCTTGGGCATCTTTCTCCATTGGTTCCTTTGTACACTTTGTCCAAGGTAGAGTAATATATAGGTATCTTATATAAACAGGACAAGGACTCAAGGAGATGCTGGCGTCATAGAGTTTCTCAGTGGTATAACTTGAGTGTTGGAATGAGGCTTTTGTCTTTTTTTATAGAACGTGTCTAGATTGCATGATTCCCATGATTTCTACAAGTTAACTTTTTTATGGATACACCATTTTACGTTTTCCTTTTCATATTTTCGTGTCTGTAAATAATCTTTAGAATTTACATAGCCCTTCTTAAAATGATGCATGTAGTTCATACTACTTTTCCGGAGATTTTGTTATTTAAAACAGGCTTCTGTGTTGAAGTTTGAATCATAAAGGAAATGCGAAGAACTTAAAAAGGAATCAATTATCGAAAAATGAAATTATTTATAAAAAATACATTATACATTATATAGGTATGATATTGGCCAGTTAATCGCTTGGATTATACAAGGGAATCCTGTGGCAAGCTTACGGTCAACAAAAAGAAAGCAATATGTTTTATTATAGGTAATAACACAAAACATTCCATCTTCTGTATACAGGGTGCTTCATAATTGGTGCACCTAGCTAAAGGGTTTGATAGCTGACTTGGAGATAAGCCAAAAATTACAAGATGAAGGGAGGGTGGGGTAAGATGCGTCGTTTCGTTGGAAGCGGGGGGGGGGGGGTGGCTAAGATTTTTAGTACTTCTTCAACTTTAGACATTGTAACTTTCGTGATTGATATTCACTTCATCAAGGTTAGATTCATCTCAGATGATAGCAAACCTTCTCAGCTTTCGAGCGAATGTCCAATTTGAGCATTCCTGATATTTTCCGTGAGAAATTGTAGGACGCCAAATTCAAAAAAATTGGAAAAATATTCCTAATTTTTTCAAATTTTAACGGTTTTCCCGTCAAAATTCATAATAACTATACAGTTTTTTTGTAATATTTAGAAAATTTGCAATGTTGAATTAAATTATGACATCTATCTACCTAAATTCAACAATTTTTGAGATATTTCCGTTTCTATGACGCATGATATCATTAATTTAGCTACAGACGATGGTAATCGCGCCTACTGCTATGCAATTCCACGAATAATTAGCAAAATTAATCAAATTATGAATCATAGAAACAGAAATATCTCGAAAACGGGTGCATATTCAAATTAACGGTAACATTCTGGGGTTTCTAAATCTTGTAAAAAACTGTATAGTTATCCGACGGAAAGTGACTGGGTATTCATTAGAAAGCTCAGACGATTTGCTATCCTCTGACATGAATTACCACCTTGATAGACTGTATCTTAAGAAAGTTACAGGGTGTAAGTGGAAGAAGTACTAAAAACCTTAAACTCCTCTTCCGCCGAAACGACGCGTGTTCCTTCCTCACCATCACATTATAATTGTTTGCTTGTCTCAACCTCAAATATCAAACCCTTGTGCTAAATTCACAAATTATGAAACACCCTGTATATACGTCTCATAACCACTGGATATAACCTTACGCGGATGGTTTTAGTCCTTTCACTAATTCATTTCTGTATGGATATTTTGGACGGCAAATTTTTTCACCTGACCGTACTTTCTTAACATCGTTGATGGTTGATGAGGTCGCTGTGGGACGTCCGCGAAATCTTAAAGAAATTGGTTAAAACACGTGATATCATAAAGGATGCTTTTTGGTGTAGCAGCAGAAAATTATGTTTCATGTTCAATGGTAAAAGTCGTGGAAGTCGGTAAAAATGGCGGGCGAAACTTTGTACATAAGGGTTTAAATAAAAATAAATTTTGACAGAACGTCATATATTTTCATATACGAGAGGGCAGACACAAATCTTGAACAAAAATCCCTGAGAGACAATAATTTTTTTGAGCGTAACACGAAGGCAGACAACTACGCACTTTGGCTGGTTAAATGTGATTGTAGTTGTTAAGGTTGACGATATCAACCAAGGATACAAAGCAATTTTCGAGTGAGCTGGCTTTGGAATATAACAGACCGATAAACCGTTATCAATGCGGTTTGAGAATCATCATTTAACATTTTTTGCTGTTTCCCCAAGCTCATAGTTCTTGATGTATGACGAGATATATTCATCAAACACAAAATCTGTCCTTGAAAAGCTTCATCTTGTAACCATTTGAAAAATTGTTGGGATATGTTAAAGATTTTTTTTTCAGTAATTACGGGAGAATAAATTTTTCGGTCTTACATATTGATAAATTTTTCCATCCATGTGGCACATAGTAATCGGCGCAGGTGTTAAAGCATATCACATAAATTGTGCAATATCAATATTTTGTTTCTAGCGAACAAACAAGGGTCTCTGTATCTTCACTCCTTGCACTTGGTTGCCAATTTTAGTTGATTTCTTTGAAGGGAAAGCGAGACAATTTGAAATAATGATTCTTTTAATAGTTTCCTCAAATCTATCGTCCACTAAGGCACATTCAGAAATAAAATTTTCTTCCAACTGATTTCAGGATTTATCGATATTCAGAGGGAAAGAAGCAATCGCATCTGAAGTTGCTCTTTCTGTACAAACTTCGTGCTCCAAATCTGGTTTAAATGGATTAATATTGCTGTTCAAAATGTATGAAATTTTTAAGATGAGTAACAATTTTTATTTGGTTGGATGTTCCTTCAGATTAGCAGTAATATCTCGCGGCTTTTAAAATCCACTTTTGTAAGTATACGACGAAATCATAGTGTTGATTTGATGCGATGACTTCTTGATCACCGTTGCCAGGCAGATATTTTAGTAGTGAAATTTGCGACCTCTGTTAATCGCTGTCCAGCATCGACGTACACAGGTTGTTACCATACACCAGACTGGTCATGCTCTTACGGGAATTGACAGTACGTGCATGCTGGATAAAAGATAGGAGAGGTATTCCAAGAGCGGGTAACCTGGACAAGATAAGAGTCTTCAGTGACATACTAGGCTAGTCATGGAAGAGGAAAGATAACGTTCCTGTTACGATATGAGTAAGTGAAATTAAACATTTCGCTAAGGTAATACTGTTCACTATTTTTTTGTAGGTTAAAAGCTCATTTCTTGAGATATCTTGTAAGGTGGCACCCCACAAACTAATCGCGATAAGGTGAGACATCGTCATGGCTGCTAAGTCCAGAAATGAACCGTAAGCAATGGTTGAACGCGACCTCCATTTGCCGGGTACAAACGCTAGCAAGTTGAGGGAAAATGAAACTTCTGTAAGTGAAATGTGGCAGGACCACATTTGACCACATTTAAGAGAGTTGCTTGTGTCGAAATACTGGCTGAGAGCCAGAGCCTACGGAGTCTGGAGTTAATTTTCATATTTTTAGATTTGGTATTGTCAAAGCAGTTCATATATTGGTTCAACACGATACCCAAATTTTTCACTTTACTAGCAAGAGATAGTGCTTTGCTATTCAGAATTACAAGTGGGATATCAGACAAATGTAGTCGACTGTTGCGAAAAATTATATGTATACTGAGACTTAAGGCGATTCAACCTTGCATTAATCTTGGACCATTCATTGATTCTGCTCAAATCGTCATTAATACGTGCGATGCCACATTCAAATAGGTCAATATGTCGGTTCAGATATAGCTGCACATCATCTGCGTATAGTGAATCCTGACATCACGTCACTAGAGGAAGGTCGTTAGTCGGGAGAGGAAAAGAATGCGACAACTTATCACTCTCTTTCACCCGTTGATGGCGTACTGACAAGAAACTCCCAATTAGAGCAGAAGGGGAAGCAGTAAGCTGTGATTAACACTCTAGGGCTGCTCTTATATCATTAGTCACATTTAGCATGGCAGTCTAGCAGCTTTGAAAATGCCGGAAACAAGACTGCCAATCTAAGAAGAGCTTCTTATTTTCTGGTAGCTAATTAGCTTTTCCAAAATCTTAGATAAGAAACTTATAATACTAGGGGTTTGGCAGTACCAAAGCAGCTTTTCAAGACTTTAGGAAAACAAGAGTTCAGAATATGAAGAGTGTATGTGTCGACCACTGGAAGTGGAATCTGAATAAAACGTGGCGACAGACAATCAGGTCCAGTAGCGTGCGATTTAACAGTATAATTGAAAGCAAACAATTCAGTTCGATCCACACCAAGAAAAGAAAAAAAGGGCCACTGCAATGGGTGCCACTTACAGTAGGATCAATATAAAATATTGTACTCACCTATTCAAACAAGAAATTGAATGGCGGGGGGAGGGATTGTCGGTCCATATCAACCGTTTTGGAGTTGAAGTATGATAAAGAAAAAAATAGTTTTCCACAAAACACTCTGTATTCTAAAAAGTGCAGGGTGTATGGTCACCGTCTAAAGCTAACTGGATGCAAAACTTCATGGCTTTTCCAACTGCTGTACAACCTGCCCCACTCGCCTTTCCTCTCAGGGGTTTTTGTGGTCTAAAGTAAGATTTCGAATTTCCTTAATTGTTTTTTTAATTTGACCCATATTTTTTTTTGCATAAGGTCCTTTTTTTACAAAAAACTGCAAACCAACTATAGACTCTCCTCCTTAATTTAACCTGTTACAGCCTATGCGCTCTCTATTGCTGTTAAAGACTCCTAATAACTTATTCTCAAAGCTATTCTTAAACGTATTGTAAATAGTTTCGTACCTGAATTTTGGTAGATTTCCCATATGTACGCTGTTGAAATTCTTTTGGGCCTGTCAATGAACGAAAAGGTTAATGATTTTTAATTCTGAAGTCAAGAAGCTCAACTCTTTAAAAATCTACCAAGTTAGAGCTGAAAAGCTCCATATCTGGAATTGATTATCTTTCAACAAACAAACAAACACATTTATTGTATTAATCAAAATCGCTTAGTTACCTCACTCATATTTCCAATATATTGAAACGACATACTCAATAAGAATGCACGTGCAGTGACCTCTTTGTAAACAAAGTTGTAAAATCGTGCTTATGCTTATGTTGCATTTTTGCTCCGTCCAAAGAGTGCTAAAGTGAAATGACGCACGGTGATAGGTTGCGTCATCAGGAAATTATGAGGATTACTTTAATCATAATCATGTTACCATTACTACTTTCGCTCTGAATTACTCAGTGGACTTTTGTGAATAGATCGTTGAAAGGGACGTGGCTATTTAGCTCAGATTTCTTCTTATTATATTTGTTGGTCTTTTGCAGAGGTGCTGTATGGGATAAGTTTACTGCTAAGGTATGCTCTACACTATTTTCAAAGATATTTTGTTCCTGTTTGTTTGTGACTGAAAACACTTCAATACAAAACAAGTAAAAAAGCTAGAATTAGTCTACGAAAAGTTCTTATGATGCCCTAGATGAATGCCCGTATAAAATTTCGTATGATAACCGATCTATGCAAATTTGATTTTGAAGTGGTTTTTCGCATAGAGCGGTTCATCGGACAGAAAAAATGATTATTAGCAATTTTATAGAATTTCGTATTCTGAAGAAGTTTTTAGTACCTACAATAAAAATTTCTTGGACTGATCGTTCTCACAGTATATGTAAAAAACCTAAATTTTTATATGGCAATGCCAAGAAGAATTTGCCAGATTTAGTCTATTTTTGAAATTCCATTTGCTATTGTTATGAAAACACCATGTGCTAAATTTAAGCTCTCTATATGGATGCATCTCAGGCAGTGTCCAAATATATAGTAAATAAAAATAGATTACTCTTTTTGGACTTTTATATAGTGGAAAACGAAATTTTTGTATGGCAACTCCTTCGTGGGGTTGCCATACAAAAATTTCGTTTTCCACTATATAAAAGTCCAAAAAGAGTAAAAAAGATTACTCTTTTTGCCCGATTTATCTCATTTTCGCACCTAATTTTACTTTTTATTTTAAAATCTGTGTACAAAATTTTAGCTCTCTAAGTATACGCGTTCTCGAGTTATCGTGCGCACGGACGGACGGACAGACGGACTGACAAACGGACGGACATGCAAAACTCAAGATAACTTTTAATATTATGATATTATGCGTTGGTATTCAATCCATTTTGCTCTACGGTCATTAGTTCGAGGTGTTACAAACGGGATGACAAACTTAGTATACCCTATAGATTTCATCTAGGGTAAAAAAATATATCGGCTAACGTCGGTATGACCTGAATAGGTATTGAGAAAATAACTCCTTAAGGGCTGCAGGTAGCACATAAGTGTAATAGGTTAAATTAAAGAGAGGAATCTACAGTTTACAGTTTTTATAAAAAAAAATTTATGGTAAGTGGTGTAAAACGAGGATTAGCTGCAGCTGTGTATAAAATCATGAGCTCGTTAAGGGGTTGCCCAGTATATTATCTGTTCATTTAAATTGGCCAGGGCATTATCATAATTATAATAATAATGGATATGTTCGTTATCCTTGAATATCTCAAAATGCGCACTCTCGATTTCTTTTATTTTTTTTTAATTTAATCCTTAATGGCTTTTGAGGAAACTATAGAAAGGAGAAAATGGAACTCCTTGAAGTTTGGATGGAGTTATTTTTTAAATATATGTAGTTCAGGAAACTTCGAACGAAAATTGATGAAGTGTGCTGAGTACTCAGATTTAATATAATATATCTATATAATGTAGCTAGGATTATATCCTGAAATGGTCAATTACCGTAAAAATATTAAAAGAAACGTATTGGTAATAATATAATAAGTTTAATTAACTTTTTTATATATATAAGTATATAAGTATCTTCCCCAGTTTTCCGGCTGGAGGGTTTCGCGAGAGGAGTCTCTCTCTGATCACCGCTACATTGAGATCTGTATGGGTGCTGACCCCATTGAGGTGAAACCATACAGGAATCCGAAGCGGACTGATTGGGGGAGATACCACAGGGAGCTAGATTCCATGCTCGACTCTCCGGCTGAGAGAATCAGAAGTGTTGCCGCCTTGGAAAAGGCGGTTGGAAGGCTGCAGTCCGCTGTAACTGCGGCTTTCGAGGCTTCCTGTCTCATTAGCACGGACATTGGAAGGTGGTGGAACGGTAGTCTTAGTGTACTCCGTAAGGCTCCCAGAAGGCTCTTCAACAAGGCCAGGAGGTCTGGCTCGGAGGGAGACTAGCGGGCCTACCGCGAGACTCAGAGTAATTACAAGAGACTTGTCAGGAAATCAAAAAGATAGGCCTTTGTAGATTTCTGCGAGGAGCTTGACGGCTATCGTGAACCGGTTAGGCTGCTCAGGGCTCAGTGCGTCCCGTCGGCTAGGCTGAGTGTTCTGAGAGGGCCAGATGGCTCCTTTACGGCATCGAAAGAGGAAGCCTGTAGACTTCTTCTCTCGACGCATTTTCCTGACTGCAGGCTTGAAGAAGACCTGCAGGCAGGTTCCGATTATCCGCTACCTTTATGCACTGGTGGAGATTGGTCCACTGCCGCCAAGGTAGTTGATGTCGAGAAGGTGAAATGATCAATTTCAACCTTCTCGGCCTTTAAAGCCCCGGGTCCAGACGGTATTTTGCCTGTCCTTCTTAAGGCTGAGAGCGTGGTGCTGGCCCCATACATCGACTCCATTTTCAGGGCATGTATCGCTTTTGGATATGTCCTTGAGATGTGGAGGAAGGTGAGGGTTGCCTTCGTTCCGAAGCCTGGTAAGGCTTCCTACATGGACCCGAAGAGTTTTCGAACCATAAACCTCTCCTCATTTCTTTTGAAATGCCTGGAGAGGCTGGTAGATGAATATATTAAGGAAGTACCCTTAAAGGCTTCTCTCTTAAACACCTCACAGCACGCTTACCGGAGTGACAGATCTACGTAGACGGCTCTCCATTCAATGGTTACTGTCATTGAACGGGGACTGGATCGTGGACTGTTTACCTTGGGATATGATATGACAGTGAACCCTACAAAGTGCAACTTGGTGCTCTTCTCCAGAAGACGTAAGCTGGGGTACTTTTTGGACACACTCTGCAACTCTCTCCTCATGTCAAGCACCTTGGAGTCTTCCTTGACTCGAAGCTGACATGGGGAATACACGTAGAGGAAAAAGTTAATGCGGCTATGAGGGTCTTCGCTTAATGCAGGAGAACCTTTGGCTGCACATGGGGCATGAGACCGAGGGTTGTGCATTGGATGTACACCTCGATCGTCAGACCCATGCTCACATATGCCTCCTGTGTATGGTGGCCGAGGACGCTTGTGGGGACTGCGATCCGGAAGCTGGCAGGCCTGCAAAGGCTTGCCTGCTTGGGAATTACGGGCTCCATGCGATCTACGGCTACTGCGGCTCTTGAGGTCTTACTCAATCTGCCACCCCTGGATCTTGTCATTCAGGCAGAGGCCAAAAGGGCTGTGTGCAGATTGCGCTTATGGGGATGTTGGGAGGGCGGCTGGACTGGCTCTTCTCATTGCTCTATGGCGTATCGGCTGGACTTGGAAAGCCCTCTGGCCGGTATGCCACGGGATGCGATGGTACCAGAGCTTCGTTTCGGGCGTCGCTTCTCTGTAAGCGTTCCTGCAAGGGAATCGTGGACTGAGAGAGGTGCCTTATCGTGCCTTCCCCGGTCTGCTCTAAAAATCTTCACCGACGGCTCTCTCACTAATGAGGGAGCTGGGGCAGGTGTCTACTTTCCTGAGCCTGATTTTGGAATGGAGTACTTACTTGGAAAACACACCACTGTCTTCCAGGCTGAAGTCTTCGCCATCTCAATGGCAGCGAAGTTAGCCCTTGATATGTCAATCAAGGGGAGAGATATCGCTATCCTTTCGGATAGTCAGGCAGCCTTGATGGCTCTGAATGGCCCTCGGATAACGTCTAAGTTACTGGGGGACTGCAGGTCGTCAGTGGATAAGTTGTGTTAACACAACAATGTGTCCCTCCTGTGGGTTCCTGGTCACATGGGGTTCATGGGGAATGAAAGGGCTGACCTTTTAGCTAGGGCTGGCTCCCATTCTCCGTTCCTCGGACTGGAGCCCGCCGTAGGCGTTGCCACCTCGAATATCGGGTCTCTCATCAAAGCGGATGTCCATAAGAAATATCAGCAGAGATGGGAGAACCTGAGTGCTTGTAGATGTACAAAACTGTTTATTGATGGGCCCAATGGGAATATCTCCGATTTTCTCATGGGACTCGGAAGGAAACAATGTAGAACCGTGGTTGGCATCATCACCGGCTACAGCTCACTTCACGCTCATCTAACAAGGATTTGAGTTGTTGACAGCCCTTAGTGTCTGTCCTGCATGGAGGGAGAGGAGAGCCTGAGACAATGGAACACTTTATGTGTGAGTGTCCGGCCTTCGCCCGGAGCAGACTGGATACTCTAGGGTCTCCCCCTCTATCTGTGGATGAGCTGAAAAACCTTTAAGAGGACAGGAAGGTTTTGGTGAATGGGATTCAGGATAGCACAATGGGCCGCTGTGGCCTCCGTGCTGGGTTGGGTATCTCCTGTTCCCCCTGTTTAAAAAAATAAAAATAAATAAAATCTCAGAAATATTTATAAGTAAAATTAAAATTAATATGAGGCCTATGTACATTCTATATTTGAGATTTCCTTAATTTAATTAACTCTGCTATATATTTCATTTTACTGGCTGTTAGAATATAAACACCATTATCCATTCCATGAGTAAACAATGAGTTCTTTAGTTGCGGTTTCTGATATACTATATTCATATGTATATATATGACATTAATCTATAAGTTGTAGTATGTGTATTTCTTTTTATTTTCCTGTATCACTGTAATTTTTAAAACCAGCTGCATACAAGTATTTGATAACGCACCATACAACATCAATTTTAGTTCAAAGTTTTCTGAGCTACATATATTTCAAAAATAACTCCATCCAAACTTCAAGGAGTTCCATTTTCTCCTTTCTACAGTTTCCTCAAAAGCCATTAAGGATTAAATTAAAAAAAATAAAAGAAATCGAGAGTGCGCATTTTGAGATATTCAAGGATAACGAACATATCCATTATCCTTGAAAACAAATTTTCAGAAAAAGGACCTCAGCTAATTTTTTTCAGGAGCTTTAAAGCTTCCTTAAACAAATGGAGTTTGCTTCATGGGCTTACGATGCATACGTCCTAAGATATAAAGTTTTGAATTTACAGCTTCCAAGCAAAATTTGCCACTTTTTCCAAATTTTAAAATACCATATCGCCGTCAAAAATGGACAAAAACGAAAAATATTTCAGCAAAGTACTATCAACAAGAAGACCAACCCACCTGTAAAATTTTATCAAAATCGGAGATGGTCCATTCAGAACATTTGTCGATTTTCTGTGGAATGACCCAATAAACTCTCACTAGCAAGCAAGATTACCGGAAAATTGCTCCGGAACAATTGCTCGCCTCGAGTTGCTTTTCAATTATTATTTACAAACAATTGTCGTCAACTAGAAGTATTTATAAAGATTGTAATAATTTAGTTGCAACACGAATAATACAAAATAAAAATAAAACAATATTAAGAAGAAAAATTAAATAACCAAAATATTATTTTCGTTAAGTGACAATAATGCAATATATGAAAGAAATATGTATTCAAAAATTATAATTATATATGAGCAAGAGCTCATTGAATTTTAATTTTAATTTTAATTTGTCTCTTTTTATTATTTTTTATTACTTTCATTTTTAAATTTTATATTTGAATTGTATGTTGTATGACTGAGTTGTCCATTATAAACCGGCACTCCCTCCCACGTGCGAGACTAGCTCTCACATTCAATAAACATCTTTTTCTCTCATACATTAAAGACATTGAGTTTAAAAGAACACTTAAACTAGAAGAGTACTTCTAGTATCTGTATAATACTGATATTTACACAATGCAGTCTGTGTTCCCAGTAATGTTCCAAACTATAACATAAAATTCCATAAAATTTGAAATTAATATGCGTTGTTGGCGAGTAACTTTCCTGGCGTGCAATTATGGGCGCGCAGCTGCATATAGTAACAATTATCCACCATTGTCTCAATGTAATGAGATGCAACTCAAGTTCACTCCAAGGGATTCATGAGTAGTACGAATTTATCGCGGCACAATATAAAAGAGCTGTCTCAGAAGGTTCTTTCATTTCTAAAAAAATGCTCTTATACGAACTTCATATTGCGAAGGGTGTATAGTACAATGCCATAATTTACTTTATTTATGTTGTATATTTGTATTGCTGCAATACAAAAGAACAAATACGAATGAAAGAATTTCGCCACAATTCCGTTTGTAGAATGAATTGTCCAAGAAATATGTGAGCAAATATCAAATGTTGATGGAGTTGTGAAAAAGAATTGTTATTTCTGCATTCATTCGAGAACAATGTACGAAATTAGAAAAATTTTCACAAAGTCTTTCTGGATTTTCTAAAAATAAAAATTTCATCTATGTAGCTACTAGTTGACTTGACTTACTTGATTATTAAACATAATGTTCATGTTATTGCCTTAAAAGATCATTTCGGGAAACTCTAATTTGTCCACCGTTATTTATGGATTTTTTCTAGATTGTATATAATTTTAATACAGATTTTTATTTACAGTGGTTTCCTTAATCTGCTGTCAGCAAATCTCTCTCCCCTTCAACGTCACCGCCATAGGTTGTATACTTGAGTACCAACTGTATGCGAACATTATAAAATTGGATATTTGCTTAATGCATTAATTATATTTGCTTTTAGGTTGTTCAGGAATTATATGATTACAGTGTACATTATTTGTACTGATTACAGCAACATTTTATAAGTGCCAGTGAACTTATTGTGTCGATATGAAATACGTATATAAATACATTAATGCAATGCAGTCAAATGAAAATAATTAAATCAGGAAAATAGTTGATATAAAGATGACAATTTTTAATGTGTATTTAAGGGAGGATTGTCTTTATAATTTTAGTGATCTGTAAAAAGTTCTACAAGCTCTACAAGCTCATAAGAACCGGAACGTTGGCTATCGCTTCTCAAAAAATCGATTTTTAAAATTTTCGGTAATGAAAACCACTAACAATATTTCAGCTCAACCATGTATTTCAAGTTAGTGTATGCACAGATAAAAACGCTAAAGTTCCATTTGAGGGCAATAACGCTATATTATGAAAGTGCATTGAATTTAGTAATTGAGTGAGTAATGTGCGCTAACTAACAGACGTGTCTAAAAACGCTCCTATCTTGTTCACCTTAAACTAGTATTTAACCGCGTGGTTTATATTTAATTTTTGTGACTATCTTTAGTATTTTACGTTACTATGCAAAAGTGTGTGGTTTGGTGCTATTTACATTCGTTAAAACTCCAACCTTTGTGAATTCGTTTCCTTTGACTTTGGTTCATTTTGTTTTCTCTGCATTAGAATTATGACGAGTAAGAAAAGTAATATTTCAAAAGCTCTGGCCTCACGTTGGGGGAGAGGTCGTGTTAACTCTGAGAATAGTGCTCTCGTCCTGCACAGTTTATCCAATTCATCCTCGTCCCATTGCAATAACCCGAACTTGGATTTACCATCATCTGATTCAAATCAACTACTTCATGACCTTGATTGCAGACTCACCAATAATTTCAACCGGTTGTTAGTAGAGTATGAATCTAGAATAATGACAATAACATTACGACCTACAGTGCCCGTCTGAATGAGTGTGAAAAAATAACAAACGAGCTTAGTTCGAATCTAGAAGCTTATAGCCTTCGTATTACGGCATGCTGAAATTTCAATTATTGATCTTACGGCTAGACTTAAAGCTCGCACCATGCAGTGCACTCAAAGATTTTCCGTCATTGTCATACGGGGGATTCCTGAGCAAAGGTCTGAAAATCCATTGAATATTTGAGTTGAAATTGCAGCGAAGGTGCAATACCCTGTCTCTTTTTTCATTAATGCCTTCAGTATTAGAAATCGATCTAATAATGCAAATACGCCAACATCATCGCACGAATGATCGTGCGTTTTTTTTTTTTGCCAAACTGAGCGACGTGCATTCATTACGGTATTCAAATAAGCGGGCGGCATTAAACTAAATTAACTGCCAGGATTCTCCGCCTTTCATCAAAGCTTTGCCGGTGCTCAAGCTTGTGGTAATTTACTTTGCCTTCACTAAAAACGGTATCGTATATGCGCAAACTGAAAGAGAACGATGTCAGAGCTAAAAATGTTGTGAGTTTAGATGACCTGAATTTATACTTAGTGACTTAAACTAGAACTGGTAATTAACGCATCTATACTAGAAGCTGGAGCTTGACCTTAAATTACTTTGAAACAAAATTTCTCATTGCGATTTATGATGAATAAACATTTCTACTTATGTTTAAGTTACTTTTTACCGTCTCTCCAGTTCTTTTGTGGTTTAATTAAGTTGCTGTCCGGTGAGCCTTTTAATTCTACGCGTTGTGATTTACCCTGGGACTCGAATGATTGACGTGCTAACTGCAACGAACAAGGAAAGAACCCTAAATAAAAAGCTGTAAGATAAGTGAAATGCGTGAAATTTTTGCTGACTCGGGTGTTCATACGATTCTTCTTATTGATTCATATTTGAATGTCTCCACCCCCTTCTAGCATGGTATCTATCTCTGTAATTAAAGTCTTTCGTAGTTATAGTGAGGAACGAATGGGGTGGCGCTGCCATATATGTAAAAGACAGCTTTAATACTAAAATCTTAGCATCATTGAGCACTCATAATTTTTGTATTGAGGTTGATATTGGGGCAGAGAAATGTTACTCGCATCTGCTTATTGCCCTCCAAACAGCTTCGATTGCAATAATATGAAAGAGTCTTGGAGGTGACTTTAACGTTAACGACGGATTGTTTTGAAGATTATTTTGAGGAATACACCGATCGTTTTGTTGAAGAGTTACAAATATATTTTTGAAAGAGAACCCTAAGCTATATAAAACTAGATCTGACAAATGTGGTATGGCGGTAGTAATGACTACATAACCAATGACGACATAACATATATGTTCATAGAAAATGACCCGACCTTAAAACTTCAAAGAAAAAACAATAGACTCGTTCTCAATATGGAAAATAAATACTATATGAACAAGTTAAAAAGAAAACAGTTTTCTATCGATACAAGTACATGCCCCCGTCTTTACGGCCTCCCAAAAATTTATAAGCTAGACATACCTATGAGACCCGTATCAACAATGAGTAGCCCAAGTTGCGGTCTATCTAAGTACATATGCAACATTTTGCAGAAAACGATCTCCGATAGCACACGCAATATAAAAAAATACAGATGACTTAAAGGAATTTATAGGCATAATATCACTTAAACCAAGCGATATTCTTATCTCACTGCATTTAGAATTTTAGTACATAAATGTCGACATAGAACAAGCGCTAAAAACCTTGGAAATTAAACGGTCAACTAAAATAACCTTGACACAAATAGAGAAAGATCTCTTCATAGAATTAGTCATCTTCTGTGTGATTGAATGTAACTATTTGTCATGTAATAAAAACTTCGACAAACAAAAGTACGGTTAAGCGATGGGTAACCCGATCTCAGTTATCTTGCCAGAAATGGCATTAGCTCATATAATTGAGGAAAACTGAAATCGTACCAACATTTCTAAGAAAATATGTAGACGACATCATCTGCGCTATACCCAAATAACCAGAAGCTAATTTTGCCAATAGTTTCAATAATATAACCATCGACTCAAATTTACATTAGAAAAAGAAATTAATAATAGCATCCCATTCCTTGACATGCGATTACATAGAACTAGAAATCAGAACATTCAGACTGGTATTGCAAACCTTATAGATTTAATACGAGTTTTAAATAATTGCTCAAAACATCCGCATAACACTAAAATATATACAGCACAAACTCTCGCAAACAAAATTTTTAAAATAAGTAATAAAAATTTTTCACAAAAAAACACCACAATCGTCACAAATATATTAATAAAAAATAACTATATCCATTGCATGTAATCCACAAAATAATAAAAAGACCAGTAAGGAACAATCATTCCACCAAATTTGCACACACCCCGAACAACGCAATAAGATTGTATAATACTAATCCTATTTACACATCATGCCCCTTCATATATCCTTTATCCCTAAAAATTGCGAAAATTATTAAAAGCGAGAATTATCACATAAAAATAGAATTCAAGCCAATAACTACACTAAACAACAATTACACAAAAACCAAGGATCCGATACCCACACAAGAAAAAAACGGCGTTGTATACAAGGTCAAATGCGAGAGCTGCAACACTGCATACATTGGACAACATAAAAAAAGTTTCAAACAAGATAATCACAGCATAAAGCACCACGATGGACATTAACATTCCACGCAATAGTTACAGGGCATGTATTTTGCTTCGACAATACAAAAGTAGTCTACATGGAAAATAATAGAAAAAGAACGTGAACTTAAAGAAGCATGCCACATATACATTAACAAAAACAAAGTTATAAACTTAAGACAGGACACAGAACTATTAAATAAAGACTACAAATACATACTGAACAAACTAAAACCGTAGTATTAGTCATATTTTTCAGTACACCGACGTATTGTCACTCCCTCGATGTAAACCCATTCCTAAAAAGAAAGAAAGAATTTAAACCTTAAAAAAAGTTATAAAGCAGAATACTTATCTAAATCCTAATTAATCATAACAATTCCATAATCTCAAAACTGGGTAACAAATTTATGACAACAAACGTAAAATGCTGCGACAAATCTCCTTACGGGCTGAATTTCCTCCATCATTGCTTGCATTTTAATCAAAAGCGTGAATAAATACAAAAAAATTACATAAATAATATTAAATGCACCACGTTATACATACCTCCGTGTATTTATATCGTTACCTATCTGCAACACTTTTATTGTGCTTCATCCCTTCAGCTCCGCACGTTGCAGCACCCACTCAATAATTAGAGTTTGTCTCTGTATGTGGTTTACTACCCTGCTGCTTACACATGGTAGCAGCATAATTCTATATTGAAATCTGCGCTATTTCTTTACAAGGCAATATGCTGCCCTCGTGCCCACACGCAGTAGTAGCGCTAACATTTCTACTATTGAAGTTCATTTTATTGACAGACAATTTATTCTGGTCTTCTTCTTCTTTTCCAGTACTGAAGGAACGAAGGAAGCAACGGTAGTTAAACGTCACTGAATTTTTGATTTGAATTTTAATGTTTTTTTTTATATTTATTATTTTAAATTGTTTAAGTTGAATTTTGATATTGAATTTTAGTTTGTATAAGTAGGTCTAAGTTTCTATGGATTGTGTGTAGTTTAAGTGTTAAATAAAATTTTATATTTGAATTTCGAAACGCTGAGTTATCCTTTCAAACAACCGGCACACCTTCCCTTATCGTTCGAGACTAGAGCTCACACATATAATATAAACACTTTCTAATCAACAAACCGCTCAGTTACATAATGTCTTCGAATTAATTGTCTCTATTGATATAAGTCTTTATTTTAATTTATTAATAATGTATTTTTCTTTTATTGTAATTTATTTTCCATGTTGCTTATTTGTTATTTATTATTATCTTTAAAAAACATTTATAAGCGCCGTAGACAGAAGAAGGTATTTAGAATTTGTATAAAAATTTGAACTCATATGTAAATAATATTATATGTATAGAGCTCCTGAAGAAGAGCCACACTTCAACCCGAAACGTTGAACAATGAAATAAAAAATTAAATATTTTTCAATAAAACTAAAGGTGATTTCTCAAAGTAACCTTTCAAAAAAGTCCACCATTTAAGTAGCCCAATCAAAAACACAAGACCAGCGGAAACCTATCAGCTGTAAGTTATCGGTTATTGCTAGATCTACACCTCACGATAAATGCGAACAACGTTGAATTTCTTTCGTTTTTCAATCCCACCCAGCATATTTAATCATGACATACTATTATTAATTTACAAAAAGGATTTCTGTCTCACAAATTATGTGTTGTTCTCGCACAAAAATTAATATTGATCATGGTAGTCTTTCAGAGAATTTATTCACAAATTGCGCGCTTATCCGCCGGAATTGATATTCGTCTTGCAATCTTTGAAGGTTTTATGAACTACATTTTGGATAAATATGCACCCATGAGAACTAATTGCTTAAGATCCATCAGTAATGCACGGTTCTTCAGAGAAATTCACACTCTGATACAGGAAAAGGAGTATTTGTACCTTATTTATAGTGATTCACGTGACACAGTTATGCGGAATACGTATTGAAGAGCACGAAATAGGGTAACGTCTACTATCCGCAAAGCGAGTCCACAATCTCTAGCAGGGCCACAGTCGAAATTTTGGCACACTCATTAATAAACTCTACGGCACTAGGGTTACCAAACAAACTCGTTTTCTCTCAGGTGCGTTGATTGGAATGAATTGTCCATGGCCATTTTTTTCTATAAAGTCTGATGCTGTTGGACCTGACGGCTTACCTCCATGCTTCTTTTAAAAAAATTTCCTAGCATCCAAACTGTAGTCCTGATCCTATTCAATGCATGCCTACAACTTCCTCATGGAAAGTGGTCACTGTCATCATAATTACCAAAAATAAATCTTCTACCATTGTTTTTGATTACCGCCCGATAAGTATGTTATGCTTTCTGGGAAAAACCTTTAAAAAGCTAATGTATCTGCAATTGAATAATTTTCTAGATGATAATCGTATGATATTGGCCTGGCAGTCGGGATTTCGCTCCCTCCATTGATGTGAATCTCGTTTATTATGCTTCACCTCCGCGGCACTTGACAACGGTGAGTTTGCACTAGTGATATTGCTGGACTTTTGTAAGGCCTTTGATAGCGCAAAATATTTTAAACTCATATCTAAACTAAAACAGTATGTTCAATTTTTCTAGTTCAGCCTGTAGACTGGTGATGAGCTTGCTTTCAAATAGAAAGCAAGGAGTGAAAGTGGATGGTGAGTTTTCTGGTGTATTATCACTCTATAGAATTGTCCCACAATGTTATAATTTTTACCTCTTCTTTTCACAGAATCAAATTCGCTAAATTCGGTCTTATGAAAAACTGTTGGCGTTGGTTCAGCTAAACTTATCTGATTGTGCGCGTAATAATCATATAAGGTTAAGCCCAAATCCAAATACACAACCCAGGAATTGCTCCGCGCAGCTTCCGCCAGTTTGTTTGACGCTGTAACCCTTCTGTATGTAGATAAGGTTAAGAGCCTTGGAGTTATAGACGATTCCAATTTAAAGTGCACAGAGTATATCAACGCACAATTGAGGAAAATTTATTGTGATCTGCGGCTGTTGTGGTTGTCATGTGATATACTACCATCCCGCACTCGTGTAAGACTACTCAAGATTCTACTCTTGCCTCACTTTTGTTTTGGAAACTTTATTTACCCTGAACGTAGATTGGATGTAGCTTTTAATGACAGTCTTCGGTTTATCCATGGACTGCGACGTTATGAACACATCACACGATATATAGAACATCCTTGTTATGCAGACATACTTGCATCGCAGAGCGTTGATCTTCAACTACGGCCTTATCACCTCACGCCAAACTAGCTATCTTTATAATCGCCTGCAATTTCTGCATTCAGCAAGACACCGAAAATGATTCCCAGATTCTCCAAACGAGTCTTGGATGGTTCTTTCCTTGCTCAGTTGGAATAATTTACCCGAATAAATTCAGGGGGCGGAAAACATGTATACTTTTAGAAGGTTACTTCAGTTACCTAATCTTTTTAGCCTATTATTATTTCTTTCTGATTTTTGTATTCTTAAATAATTCTTTGTTTTTGCAGTCCAAATTTTCTTTTCAGTAAAAATGATTATAAGCAATTTTATAGGATTTCATATTCTGAAGAACTTCTCAGTACAATAAAAACGTCTAGGACTGATCGGTTTTACAGTATACGTAAAAAATTTGAATTTTTGTATCGCAACACCAAGTAGGAGTTGCCCGATTTAACCCATTTTCGACGGTTTACTTACTATTACTATGAAAGTGCAGTGTAAAAAAATTCACCTTACTACGTCGACGCGTTCTCAGGAGTGTTCAGATATATTCTGAAAAAACTAAATTTTTGTATATTAACCATACGAGCAGGTTGCCCGATTCGTCCCGTTTTTTAATCCAAATTTCAGTTTTTTTATTTCGTTTTTTTGTAATTCTGTGTGCAAAATTTCAGGTCTTTACGACGCCCCGCACTGGCCAAATATATAGCTAAAAACTAAATTCTTGAATGGCATCCACACTAAGGGCAGCGACATACGATTAGGTTTTTCCCGTCCGGCTGGCCGTTCAAGTTCAAGTTCAAGTTTTTTATTTACGCTAAAAATTTGTACACTTAACCTAACAATATTTTTCTTATCTAAACTAATCCCTGATTATAATTCCTACGGGCTTTTCTTTGGCCCTGAGTTCAATTAATCTAGCTAAATTTTCTTATTTTCTAAATACTTGAATTACTAACTAACATATGACTTACTTCTAAACTACGGCTAGCGCTACCTAGTTATAATTAATTAAATGTAATCCGAAAATATAATACTTAGCTAACTTAAGTACTAGCTACATAACCTATATAAAAATATAAAAATCTTCAGGTTGGATCTGCCTTCCCATCCTGGTGGTGTTTGATAGCTCCCTGTTGCGGGTATTGTCCGTGGAAGGTTGTATAAGTCCCGTCCTGCAGGCTGCAATCCTCCTCCTGACTTCCTCTACTAGCCACGGTGACTATCTCCTTTCTCCCTGAAAAAGGTAAAAATTTCTTCGCAGTAATATTTTTCAATACAAGTCGAAATGCAAAAAGGCGATAAATATTTGTTAGTGGGTAAGTGGGGGAAGTTGGTTAGTTCATGGACAATTGGATTCGGGTGATTGGGGATTTTGGCTACCTGCTTCTTCATTATCTCAACCAAATAGTCCTGTATTGGAGAAATACCAGCTTTCTCATACAGGACCTGATTGCGATAATGCTTTCCACAGGGCCTTCGGTAGAGTCCAGTGCAGATTCGGAGCGTTTTCCTCTCGAATTTCGCAAGGATTTCCATATAAGTTGGTGAAATGGTGTGCCATATGGGAAACGAGTACGTTAAGATGGGCCTAATGAGCTGCTTGTACATCAGCAGTTTCGTGCTCAGAATGAGTCCGTTCCTATATCTCATTATAGGACTGATCATGCTGAGCGCAAAGTTTGCTTTCCTAGCAACTGCTTTTGCGTGAGGGTTGAACTTAAAACGTTCATTGAAATTAATGCCTAGATATTTGGCGCTCTTAGTGGGTTTTATCACTTCATTATTGATAGTGATTTCAATGTTTCTTGCGTTTTGACATACGCCTCTGCGTGAACGTGCAGTTCTGATGCAGAGTAAACTCGATTTAGGGACGTTGATCTTTATTCCCCATTTACGATAGTACTCGTAAAGCTTGGCAATATGATCACCCACTTTCCTTGTCGCCAATTTTGGGGATTTGGAGTGCGCATACGTTAATGAGTCATCCGCGTAGAGAAGGGTCGTGACTCCTCCATTATTCTGCGGTTGGTCAAACGTGAATAGATTGAAGAGGAATGGCCCTAGTACTGAGCCTTGCGGGACACCCGCTTTTATGTCCTTATGCGCAGATATGGAATTCTTTATTTCCACAAAGAATTGTCTCTGAGAAATGAAGCTATTAATCATCTGAATGAGGTAGGGGGGGAACTGAAATCCAATCAGTTTGGAGATAAGACCTTCTCTCCAGATGGAGTCGAAGGCCTTCTCAACATCAAGAAAACAGGCCACAGTATGCGTCTTTTTATTAAGAGCTTTTGTCACATCAGTGTGAAATTTTAATAGTGGATGCAGAGTGGAGTGCATAGCCTTGAATCCAAATTGCTGATGCTGCTCCATCTCCTTCTCCACGCAAGTGTCTTCAATGTGCTGCTTCACTAATCTCTCCAGAAGCTTTCCCAAATTGGAGATTAGTGAAATCGGTCTGAATTCCGAGATGCTTTTAGAAGATGCCTTCTTCGGAATTGGCATTATTTTTGACACTTTCCAGCTTTTGGGGAAGTAACAATTGTTTATACAATTGTTGAAGATTATTGTTAGCATTTCGATTGCCAACGTTGGCAACTTTCGGATTATGAAGTTCGGGATACCATCTGGGCCACTCGACTTTTTATTGTTGAGTGACCGAATAAGGGCAGCTAGATGCAGCGGGCTAGTGAATATTTGCCGGTCATTTGGATTTCCGGCTGGATTTTCAAGGCTGAATTCTGACATTGGTGAGGTATTTTGTGACTCAAAATTTTCCACTTCACTTAGGACTTGCCTATGAAAGTTTGGGAGATGAGTTGGAGGCGAGCTTTTGAAGGTTGACTCAAAGTAGTTGGCGAAGGCACTGCTTTTCTCTTCCGGAGAATTTAAACAGTTGTTGCCATCGAGTAGTTTTTCAGGGACTCGGGCTTTCCTACTACAAACTTTGTTAAATTCGCTAAAAGCTCGCGGACCCGGCTTAATAGCTTTCAACCTCTCGCGAAATTGCTCATCGACAAAGTTACGAGTTTGCTCGTCAATGATTGTCGACAGACACCTAATTTGAGAAAGTACGGATGTATATTCCGGGTTCTGTGAATTGAGATTTCGCCGGTAAATTCTGTTCAGAATTTTTTTCAGCTTTTGCCTGTATTTGTACAGCTCTTGAATTCTGGGCGGAAGGTTTTTGTACCTGTAGTTATTAGGTTGGTGCGTAGTAGAGAAAAACGCTATATTGTCCTGAAGAGCAGTTGTCAGCAATTCAACATAGAAGTCTATTTCTGTATTACACAGATTTCTATGCTGATCTGGCAAGAAATTGGGGAGCAGGCTATTCAGTCTATTCTGAAACTGCGGCCAGTCGACATTGGTCAGGGACGAAATTGCTGGAGCAATTAGTGTGCTCGCAGAGAATTCTCTCTGTAGAGCTATTTTTAATTCTACTGCCAAATGATCAGAATCAGAAATATGGGCCTGGCAGGTAAAATTTCTAATTTGGGGGAGAATGTTTATGAGACTGTCCGAAACTAGGAAAAAGTCTAGAAAAGAGCCGCTTCTGGGGAAGGTTGGTGTGTCCTGGGAGACAGTAATAAAATTGTGGTTGTGGAGATTATCTTCCAACCATTTAGCTATGGTAGTTCCTGCTAAGTTGGTCGAGGGATCGTTCCATAAGCTGTGCTTAGCATTGAAATCGCCTCCAACAATCGTATATGTGAATTGTTGGGAAAAGGCGTTCAGCGCGATCAGATCACTACGTACTCGGGAGGCTGGAGTCTTGCACGGTATGTAGAGTGAAACAAGAAGAAGAGTTTCACCAGAATCTAGGATTATCTTTAGAGACGTACTCTCGAAGTTGGAGAGGTTAATCTGGGTGGGTTCGAAGTGGAGATTTTTCTTAATGAGAATAGCGGTGCCCCGCTTTCCCACACCTGCGTCATTTCTGAGCAGAGAATATTTTTCCAAAGACACTCTGTGTCTTGCTTTTAGATTTGTCTCAGAAAGAAACATGAAATGGGGACGGTGTTCCTCCAGGAAAAGGTTTAGGGAGACTCGTTTCCCGTGAGACACGAGGGAGTTGACATTGAGGGCAATCGCCTTCAGTTCGCTTAATTTCTGCTTCCGCATAGCGAAAACGCGAATTGCAGATAAGCACTTTGTCTTTCCGGAATGGAAGTCAGCTTCCTATAGCTAGGAAGGAAAGCGTTGATTTTGGCCATAAGACCGAATAAATCACAACCAAAAAGTGATTTTGCCTCCTGATTACAGAACGTGTCTGCTCCCAAGGCAATGGATGAAGAGGGTTTTGGCTTGCTTGCAGTCTGGGGCTTGGGGACTGCTTCCTGGGTCTTCTTTCCAACGTGCGTACCTGAAATATTAGAAGAAAGGATTTGTGCAAAAGACTTACCGGGCTTCACATAGTTCCGTGCAGATTCCCTGACAAATTCCTCCCTCAGCTTCTTTGACTGGACAGCAGCTTTCTTCCTCTCAATTATCTCCTTATACTTTGAGCAGCCTCTGAAGTTTGCCGGGTGTCCCTCCTGCTTGCAGTTAGTGCAATAGGGTTTACCTATCGTTGTGTCTCTGGTGCAGGCTCCAGGTCCATGACTGACATTGCACTTTACACATCTATACGCAGTTCCGCAATTACTGGCTACGTGGCCGTATTTCTGACAGTTCTTGCACTGCGAAATTCCACTGCTCTGAAATCGTTCCCAGTGGACGGCCTGATGCAGAATTCTGTCAACCTTGATAACCCGGTTGACATCAGTTTCAGCCTCGAAGCTTATCACAAAGGAGTCCACTAGGCGTCCGCTTTTCCTTATAGCGGGAGTCACCAAGTGCGACGCCTTAGCCACCTTTATTCCTGGCAACTCCTTCTCCAAGGCTGCTGCTACTTCTTTTGGGTCGAAGCTACACTGGATCCCCTTAAGCACTAAGGTTGGCTTCCTGTTGTCCTTGGGCGTGAAGGTGAAGCAATCAACCTTGATTTCCTTCACTAAATCAAAAATAATTTTATGGTCCTCTTCAGTGGCTGGTTTCAATGTAGACTTCATCCTGTTATTATTTTTCAAAAAGAACTTGGGGCGCTTCTCCAGCTTCTCAAGTTTTTCGAAAAATTTTGCTACGTTTAAATTGTAGCAGATGATTGGTGGTGGCTTTGTGGCCTTTTTCTCCGTTGGTGCTGCATCTGCCTTACTGCTGGCTGCCCTGGTCTTCGGTTTCTCCGCTGGCTGGATCAGTCTGTAATAATTCCCAGATGCCTCTTGATCCTCTTTGCGGCCTTGTTGTGGCTGCTTGCCCTTTTTCTCTGCGTTATAGTTCAGCTGGTTTTTTGGTCTTCTTTTGTTCAGCACAATTTTGTAGCTTTCGTCACTACCAGGGTCGTCATTGTCATCATCCACATCATTATCCCCATTGTCCAGAACTTTATCCTCGTCCATTACGTACTCATCAGTATTCATAGGTTCTTCCTGCTGGCTTTCAGGATCAAATCCCTTGATTGGTTGTCCATTTAATAATTGGGTCTGTACCGGGTCCCCCTGAATACCTTTAATTCGCTGAGAATTGTTTTCTCAATTGTTCTCGTAAGCTCGTCTTCTGAAAGCTCCTTCGCATTACACGTCTGTTTAAAACGACGGACGAAGGCCCTTGACAAAATTTTTAGTTCCATGTCGAAACTAATCTTATCATCTAGGCTTAAATGTTCATTAATTACTGACATTTTTTGCCAATTTTCACGATTCACTTCTTTGTCCTTACCAAGTTTTCGATGTTTTTTTACCAACACTCTTCTTTTCTCTTTGTCTTTTTTATCTTTTAATTTCTTATTTAAGCGCACTATCACTGATTGTTTTTCTTTACTTGAGTCCTTTCTCATAATTTTTATTGTGTATGTACTTATTTATGATGCAATTATTATGAGTCCTATCTCACTACACATTTCTTTCCAACACGTACGTGAATTAGCCGTCGGCAATTACTAGGAAAATAACACGACCACGTTCAGAATTATCAATTGCCGTCGGCAATTTTACCTGAGTAAAAATTCTACCACTGTCGTCAATAGGAATCAATGCTCAATGAATGAATCATTTTTCACACACAAAACTTAACTCAATGAATGCTCCAATACCAGAATTTTTTCAAGAATCTAATATTTATACAAAAATGAATGCCGAATCGTCCGGCTGGCCGTCTACGGATTTTACCGTCGCCGTGAATACACGACATACGAGACGGTTATTCTCGATTATTTTGTGGATACAAGTCAGTGAAGTCAGTTCAGTAATTTTTAGGGGTGTTATAAAATATGGAAAACATTAGTGATATTGAACTTGTAATTATTTTACTTTTAATTGGGATGAAGAAGAAAGGAAAAACCATTTTTCAGTGCATCCGTTAAATCAAATTGGAAATTTTTCGTATGTTATAGACAGAAGCAGGTAATGTAATATAATCTCGTCTTTTGCATGAATGGGAGAAAAGTACTTGGCTACCCATTATTGAATTTCGCTTTGGCCCAGATGGTGAAACGAGATGTAAAATTCACATTTTTCCCGAAAATATCAGAGAATCCAGCAAGAATTTCTCCCACTTAATATCTTCACAGAAAAAGGAATGTAAACAGAAGCACGTGCTGCTCAATTAGCATAGAAATTACACTAACAAACATTGGCCATGCTATTAAAAACATTGGCCGATTCTCTCAATTTTTCAGCACAAACCGGTTTTCACAAAAGCGCGGGAACATTTTATGAGAGTAAAATTTGAAAACTCAACCCCTTCTTATTTATTTATGAAAAAGAATCATTTACCATTCTGTTTCGTTGCATGCAATTTGCGCTTTCACATTTTTTATCATAAAAGTTTTAAAGAGAGTTTGATTTTTTTTCATTTTATTTTCTTTCTTTCTTCCTTATCTTGCCGTGTGGATTTTAAATGTAAAACAATCGGAAAAATCTTCTGAGTCCCAACTTGTCATTAAGTTAACTTTGCTACTGCACTGCACTAAATTTCAACAAACCTTCCGGGAAAAACCGAAACGTATGTCGCGTCACATTATACTCAATGAGTTTAGAATTTCATTCGGCAGCAAACCGTATGTATCAGCCGTCATCAAACCGTAGCCAGCCACGGTTGCTTTCAGGTTTTGAAACTGGTCCGGTTTTAACCTGATCGTATGTCGCTGCCAAGTTAAGGATAGGAGTTACCTGATTCAATTTTTCATGAGGATGGATACACAAGCAGACAGACGGACAGACATGCAAAATTCAAAATAACTTTTAATATAATGCGTGTTTGTCCAACCACTTTTTCTCTGCTAGCATTATTTCCGTGCATAACAAACGAAATGACAAGCTTAGTATCCCCTATGCTTTCATCTAGGGTATAAAAATGGAATTAATCGGAAAACAACTTCTTGGTACTGCCATATAAAAATTTAGATTTTTTACGTATACTATCCGACGAACCGTTCTAAAAATATATGCAAAAAATCACTTAAGCAATCAAATTTGCACAGAAAAGTGAACATACGAAATTACATATTGGCATTCATCTGGTACAGTATCATAAAAATTGGTTTTAGTCAAAAGGAAGGCAACTGATTAAGCATCATTCTGAACAGATTTAATTAGAATTACGTTTAATCGACATACCGTTGGTGTTTTAATTAGTACAAAGTACTGACTTGCTACGTAATTTTTAAATTTTTCAAATAAGTTGTTACTCAGTAAAGTTTAATATGACTTTCATAATATGTATCTACTGCAATGCCGATGTCTGCAAATATATATTGCAGTCCTCCAGTTTTATCATATTTCTATTATTTAAAATTTATTACAGTCCCCACTTGTCGTGGCGATAAGTAAGGTACAGTGAGTCTCATGGCCAGGTAATGCAAGTACGATGTGGAACAAAGAACGGATTTTGCGATATTCAATGATTTACAGATTCCTCAGCACAGGTGAATGGAAGATTAAGGACACCATTTCAGGAAAGCGTAGTTTTATGGAAGTTATCTAGACTTTTAGCGCCAGAAGTTTATTCCACCAAATTTTATGATTCATTGGGTTTTAATGCTTCGAAAGAACAAACTGGAGTAGTAGAGAGTAGAGGCAACCGACAACTTTACGACAGTTTAAGAGCTGAAATTTCACTACAGTCCTGGCGACGTTTCACATTTTTCCTAGATTTCTGGGTTTTCAGGTTATGACATGCATATATTATAAAGTGAATTGCTGAACTTGTGAGCATTTGAATATTTTATCCTGACTATCAGTATGCATATGTGAAGTATTTCTATAGTTTCATAAACTCATTACTAAAGTAAAACGTTCCTAAAGTTATATGATCTGATGAATGTATTAAATTGTCATACTTGGACGTAACTTTTAAAATATATATATGTATATAGTTTGATAGGAGCTTTTTTCATCAGACTTGCATTTAGGAATATCTGATGTTTTTTATGCACATATATGTATATATATAAACTTACAGAAATGCAAAATATTTTTACAGTTAACCAAGGGAATTACTTACCCTCAAATTTTCGTTGCTGCAAATTCAATTTTTCGCAACTGTTGTTTTCTAATTAATGGTGAAATATAAAATGTACTCCAAATTTCGTTGAGCTGAATGTATATTTTATTACTATCATTTATTACTTTGTATTTGTTTAAGAAGCCAGGCAAAGACCTAGTCGTACTGATGAGTATAAGATTTCTGCCATACGAAACGGTTGTTTTTCTGTCTTGTTTTTCAGCCCCCAGCAGGTTTACACAGTTATAATTCGTTCGAATTGATCTGATTTTTTTAAATTGTTTAAACATTTTTTTTTTCTATCTTTCCCAATTGTTCCCTTTTTTCATCTCTTTCCATTTTGCTGTCTTTCATTTGTTTTATTCTAGTCACTCAGTTTTTCTATTTGAAACCTGTTGAAGAGTCGACGTAAAACTTGAAACTTGCTACCCAAAATCAATAAGTTGTGCAATTAAATATCAAACAAATAAAAATCGCTTTTGCTGTCGTGCCCGAGAATCCAAAATAATGCTTCCTGGACAAGTATATTTTATGTAAGTATATCAAATACAACTTTACAGTTGCGTGGTAATCTTCACAATTCTATTGTATACAGGGTGTTTCCTCCTTGATAGTCAACATGACAGGAGGTGGTGGTACTCAGCTAGTCAAATAAAAAATTGTATGGAAGGGCGGGAGTGGCTATGTCAACCGTTTCGGGATTACAGGGTGATTAAAAAAAGCTAATTTTCCACATAACACCCTGCATCTTAAAAAGTACAAAGTGTACGGACTCAGTTGAGAGCCCGTTGTATGGATATTCTTTCCAACAACTGGACACTGAGTCCGTTCTTCCTCTCATCTCAGAAGTTGTTGTGGTCTAAACCAAAACTTTCGGATTTTCTTACTTTTCTTTTAGTTTGACCTCTATTGTTTTTGCACATTGGTAATTAATATAACTTTTTTGTTTATGAAATCTGTAAACGGTAGACCTTTAATTCGACCTATTACGCTCCATTTGTTATTTGTAACCGTTCAGGAGTTATTAGCACACAACCTATGTGCTTTCATCCAAAATGTCGTTTTAGCAGTGACGGTTTCATGGAGCCATTTGATAATTTTTCATGACATATTACACATTGCGAGATTGGTTCATTTTCACAATCACACCAAAAAAATCCGAATTCAATATAGTCTTCAAAATATTAGCGCTTTACAGCTATTGATATTGATGTATTTGCTAAATTCTTGTCAGTGTCGATGACAACATTAGCTCCAGTACACTCTTCATCTTCTTTTTCTGATGAATTATTATCATTACAGGCACCTTATTCTTCAAATATCCAGTTCAAAGCCATTGACCAATTATGCTTACACCTTACGTGAATTTTTAATTTAAAGTGAAATTAAAAATTACTTTTATCAAGATTTTAATACTTACGAACATTGGACCTTTTGTTAATGTTGGTTAATTTTATGAATATAAAACTACACTAATTCGCCAAACAACTGCATATAGCTGCAGTATTTGTGCTGCATATCGGTATAATGGTGATAAGTGGCTATCTTCGCTTGAAAATTTAAATTTTATGTTTCGATGAGTATTACTTGCCTCAGCTTAATGTACCACTAGTGGTACGCGTACCACAGTTTGGGAATCGCTGATCTAGGTTATAATAAGGCTTCTCTGAAGATTTCCAGACTCCGTACAAGAAAGCGTGTGCCTGAAGAGGATTTTAAAATTTCTACCACTTAAATAAGATCAGAAATAATTAACCAAAAACAGAGAAAACTTATCTTAACAGCTTAAACAGCAGCATTCTGTGGGACAGCAGCATTCTGTGGGAAAGCAGCATTCTGTGGGAAAGCTGTTTAAAATCTTTGTAGAAGTTGGTATAGACACAGTCAGTTTGCAACCACTTCCAAGAGTATAAGGAATAAAGGATGATAAAAATGTTAAGCAGAGATGTGTCGATCCAGAACGAAAATTACCATCGAAATTACGTACTTCGTGACGAACGCATCCCAAATTTCTGGAACATTGGCATTTTATTCGTTTCAAAACTGCCGACCGGAGTTCATATGATGACTTGCTTATAACTATGATGACTTCTCGTGCTTTGGCAAATAGCTGTGAACCGTCAACGAAATTATGAAAATCATAGTGAAAACATGGTCTCGTAATTTCGAAATTTTTGCCTGAAATTACGTAATTTCAGGCCTAGTGTAAACGTACAATAACAAAACTTACCTCACGAAAAAAATTACGTAAGTGGGCGCATGGGTCACACTTCACTGCAGTACAAAAGCATGCGTACGTTGCAGTGGCTCGCATACGACGATTTTCAAAATAGTGTTCTAAGATGATGTTCGCGGTTAAAATTGCTCTGATCCCATGCGCCTACCTAAGGGTTAATCAAGGACGTACTGTGAGCTTTCAGCTTTTTATAAATTTGGTTTTATAGTTTTCAATTCAACACTGTACTCAAACAGTTTATGTTAGGCAGTGAGGTAAAAATTTCCTTGTTCATAAAATAACAAAAAAAAAATTGATTTAATAATATGACTTGACAAATTTACAAAAACTTATTAACTATGTTATGCTCCTATCCCGTAAATAGTGGCTAACAATAGCAGCCCGCAGCAATCCTACCAAGGAGTAATTTATAAAAAAAAATGGAGGGAAACTACCCTACCAGAAATAATAATCACAACATTTTCTAGACTTTTTGTTGGGTTTTTCTCCAATAACTCTCACGTCGTCTGCCTAAAAACAGTGATTTTGGTGTCTCATAAACATATGCATTTTTAATAACTCTTATAAAGAAAAAAGAAAAACAAAAGAAAATCTGGAATTTCCACTTTGCAATCAGCTATGTGTAAAGGATTTCTTAAGCGAGAGCATCCATTCTTTCGTATATTCCTCACATTCTTTTTGAAGATAAAACCAATGCAGAAAAATTTCTTGGGTTTCAAGGAAAGGTTCCCATTATAACCTTTTTCCAAATCGACATAGATTGATAAATGACCTCTCTGAGTGATTTTTTGATCGGAGAACAGGGTAGTGATGGGGGCTCTCCTTTATCCTTTTTTTTCCTGATAGTCATTTCACTTCAATTGATTACCCAAACGTGGTACACCCGTGGTTTCATTATTTACAATACCCGTATTACATTAGAGGTCCTATATCGATTGTTTGTTTTGGGCTGAAACTCGTAGGTGGGTAGACGTCGATTTCCATTGCCTGTAATGGGCTACATAAGAAAGAGCTCGTCTTGCAAGAAAATTCATGAGGAATCACGGAAATGATATATGTGTATAGTATATAGGCTTGGTTCAACAAATTCCATCTGATATTTATGCTTAATAGATTCGTTTTACATATGGTTTTCGAAAGTGATAAGAATCATTCCTTTTTTCCTCATAGAGAGTATTTCTCCTTTAGAAATCACAGCTTAATCCTTATCGAGAGATATGTAAATCATGGGAGTTTTATAAAAGTACTAAATTGTTTCTTTTATTGATTTTGAAATATAATCTTTTTCCACGAATATATGAGAGAGTACCGGAAAAAATTAATTCATAGCTCTACTATAATGTGCATCCCCAGATGGGTGGTTGAAGAATCAACCCCAACAGTCAAAGCTACTAGTGTGTTTTAAAAAATCTACCTGGCGACGAATAAGAGAAATCGCATTCATTTTTTTTCTATTAGAGAACAGAAAGATAGAACTATTAATAATTCTTACTCACAAATCGAAGTTTTTATATTTACTTTCCTTTTTCCGCATTCCAATGTTGTAAATTTTCCGCAAATGAGAAATTGGCATAATACTTCCTGTGAAAATTTCAATAATATTAATATCGGGAAAATCTTTTAGTGCTAGTTAGCTTTTAGTGTCTTCTTTCGAATAAAAAATAAACTACCACGATCGCATCAATCCTTGGGTATCTGGAGATAATCTACTTTGATGGGTATTTAACTACCCAACAGGCCAAAGTTTGAACAAAATACACTTGAAAATTGGGAAACAACTCTTTGCATTTAAAAGGGCAGAATTTAAGATTGTTAAAATATATAACAATAAAATAGTTCAAAAATAGAAAATCATTTAGCCTTTTTAACCTTTTCCATATCACGTGGTATGTTATTATAGTAGTCGATGGAGCACATGGGATGTGAACTGTTTGAAGGGGCTGGAGTTGCCAATTTGAACTGGTTGTTGCTAATATCTATGATATGATAGATGATGATCGAGACAACAAATGTAGATGCTTCAGTTCAACAGTTCTTAATTAATATAAATATATAAATGTGTATATATCTATATATATTTATCCTAAAATTTATAGTAGGATAAAATTGAAATTAAATTATTTTTTATTTTATGATAATATTTTTTATTTTAATTCATAAGATTTTCTTTTTAAAAACTTTTTTAAAATCTTTTAATATTTTATTAAAAATCTAGCATTAAACTTTAATATATTCTTTAACAGATTTTTGCCCTCTGGCGTCTGAATTAAGAAAATTACAAATATGCCTTTTTGGCAATAAAATTATTATTTTAAAAGTTTGCCCTCTGGCGTTTTAAATAAAACTATTTATTTTTCTAAATTACCCTCTGGCGATTTAAATTAAATTAAAGAAGTTTGCCCTCTGGCGATTCACTTAAAACTAAAATATCCTTGACACAATTCTATATTTTTTAATAAACAAATACATTCCAAAAAGTGTTGATGTGTTTTTTCTAAAATTGTGTAGAGTAGTGTGTATCTGTGTTTAAAGTTTTTTTCTTCAAAGTGTCTTCCTTTAAACGTCAAATTTGATTTTTTTTATTTTTACTTACAGTCAGTGCAAATATTACTCTGACAATATTTTTTTTTATAGTCAGCGCAAATATTATTCTGACAATCACAAATTATATTTTATATTCTATTTTTATTTACTAACAAAAAATAAAAATTGTTATGTAGCTTCCGCTACAGATGTACACTGAAAAATATAAGTATTTGGGAAGTGTTTCCATAAAATTATATAATACTTACGCCAAGAAGTAGTTACTTTTGAATAGCGATTATAATTTCCCCACCACTAATAGCAGTTTGCAGAATTTACTTGCAGTAATAAAATGTTTCCCCGAATTAAGTAGTTTTTATTATAAATATTAAATTCAATGATGTCTTATGCGGCTCAAATAATTACATTAATTGCTGGAAACACACGCCTTATTTGAATGAAATAATATTCAAGTTGAAATAATAGAGATATTAGTGGCCAATATCTCAAATATGTGAGACAAGTAGTATTTTTTCATCTTGTTTGCCGTAAACACTACGAATTGTAAATGCTTGTAACCAATTATAAAATGATTCATACAAACATGGATTTTTTCTCACAAATATTTTTCACTTGCCCCAAAGTGAGTAATTGCTTAGTCTGGCACGTGCCTCTTTTTCGGTCATTTTGCAACTGATAGTCAAAGTGTTTGAACTTAAATTAGTGCAGTGCAGTGAAAACAGTGAATTTTCTGAAAAAATTATAGAGAAGCCTAAGCAAATATTGAGGCTATGTGAACTTTGTTAATGGTGAAAGTAAGTGATTTTTGATCGTACTCATTCTTATTTAGAAATTCTTTTAATTCTTTGTTTCCGGCGAGTATATCCGGAATAAATTTTTTTAACGTTTATAGATCGATCTTGGTTCTTGATAAAGTATGCAACAATATTTTGACGATCTTTAATATTGCGAATAGCGTTCGTATACAATTTGCCTTGGTATCTTTTTCGGTCTTGGACCATTTTTTATGTGGTGTTAAATTGTGTTATGACGGCAGCTTTATAAATATATTCTGGTGCAACACGGATTTGATGATATGCACTTACTAGGACGACTTTGGAAAATAGTGTACAAGCCTGAAGGTTAAGAGGAGTCAGTACTCAGCAGAAGTTTTCAATCTAGATACCAGTGAGCCTGCAGGCAATCAAATTTACTATTACGTAAGTTTGTGTCCTGAAAGTGAGAAAATTCATATATAATTAGCTTAGACCTAGACCACAAACCACGTTAGAGACATGTAGTGTAAAAGACAGAAACCTACATGCGACATTTTACGATGAAAAAACAAATATTTGCAGTTCAAATAATTGAAAATTTTTAACGAGATTTAACTCTCTCAAATTGTTTTGCAGATTATATCTTAAATATGCTATTTTGGTTTGAATTTCAATAACTTGCAATGAAGTGTTGCAATTCCTCGTCTGTAGGACATCGGGAGAAAAAATAAGTAAGTACTATTAGAGTCAAATAATTAAACAAAGCGCCATTTAAAATGAAAAAAAACTCGACTTTATTTGCTAGATCCAGGCTTTATCTTTCTAAATGAGTCACAATCTAAAGAAATGAGAATACCAACTAACAAGAATTTGATTTAAAAAACTTCAATTTTCACCATTTTTTACCAGCTTCCGAGCTAATATGTATGAAACTTGCAAATATTGCGACTAACACCTCTTAATTGTACAGTCTTGAATATTTGTCCGAAAATGATAGCAACATGTTACTGTCTGTAGTCCCCGCATGGTCGCCAGTCCCGTATATCTTTCGTAGCGGCCATATGAAGAGGGGAAGCAACAGCGGAAGAGGTGGATTGTATTATATTATAAACAGGGTGAGAAGAATCATTCATTCTGTAAAAGAATATTCTTAGGAGAATTTTAGCTTTCATTCTCTCGTGAATGAATGAATCCCACAATGTTTCAGTCGGTTTCATTCTTTCGCGAGAGAATGAAATTATTCATTCCCACGTCTTTTTGCTTTCGCGAATGATAAAGAGTGGAAAAGAATATTCCTTTTCATTCTTTTACCCCGCAAACCGATTTATATATCTAATGGTGATTTTAGGCTTTCATTCAGTGTATTTTCCACATTTTTTGCAATGGATGTATATCCTTTTCTGTGCTGAAAAAATTTAGTGTCTTTTAATATTTCCTAGTAAAATTTCCCTTTAAAACACCCTTTCACATAAAAAGCACTTTGAGGAATCAGTGTTCTTATCATAAGTCACGATTTTTATATTTTATCTATATTGGATTTGCGACCCATGATAATACGTTAAAATCACAAGAAAACCTTTCAACTTTTAATATATATTCTGTACCTAACAATATATCTGTTACGACCCACTCGAATTCGACAGTAAAAGAATGAAATATGAGAATGTTCTCTTTCATTCCGAATGTTTGGTTTTCATTCTTTCTCATTCTTTTGCTGCCATTGAAGAATATTCTCTCATTTTCATTCTCTCAGGAATAGAATGTATTCATAAAATTCTCGGCAGGAAACATTCTCTCAAGAATCTTTCGGCTCAAGTATTCATTCGCGAATGAATAAGAATGATAAGAATGCATTTTTTTCCATTCGCGAATGAATTTTTCCGAACTCTGATTATAAATATCATTAAATGGTGTGATTTTGAATGATATACCTCGAATAAAACTTTTTTTAATGACATAGAACTCCGTAAGTAGCTCATGTACACATGTGTTTGTTAACCCATAACCACAGATGCGCGGTCCCACAGGCTTGAAGTCAACTTCTTTTTTATCATTGTCACCGATCCAGCTCGATTATTTCTGTTGTTACTGTGGGAATGTAAATATTTCGCGGTCTATGGAACCGCGCGTCTGTTGGTTACGTAAGTATTTTTGTTTATAAGGAGTGGCACATTTGTAGTGAACTTCCGATCCTAGTACAAGCCAATTCACCAAAAGGAAAAAACGGAAGTAATACAGGTTTTGAGAAAAGGGTGCCTAGAATTTTTGATAGCCTCATTATAACATATCAGATTTATAAATTTGTGGAAATCTATAGTAATGTTATACTCCGTGTGATGCAAGTTTTCGTTTCTCGGGACCTACCTACGATTCTTCGACTAAATACCCATTTAATATTAATATTACACACACTTTAATCTAATCTACCAACAATCTACAGAATTAGTCAATTACATTTAATTTTACCAAACAGCCCACCTGTATTCTACTTGAATCTACCACTAATTATTATTTTCCTCGGATATTTAATATTAGACTACGCGCACTAACCACTTGCAGGTATAAGAAAGGATCGCGTCAGAGATCCCTTCTTAACCAAATTAGTTTTTATTTTAGATTTCTTTGTTACCACTATGCATGCAAGCGAGGCCATCAGCGTCCTTCAATAGTGAGGATTTAGTTTGTCTTGAAATTTCCGGTTATTTCTAAGTACCTAATTTCTAAGAATTATCTACTGTTTTTTTCCTAGCTACGTGAATGCATATCTTACTCCTGCTTCGTGCAGAGTTAAATCAGATGAACACTTTTGGCGTATGTATTTATTTGAAAGGCTACAATAGTAAAAATGGCCGTATTCAACTTCATAATTTTATATATTCTGTAGAACTCTCCTGTATGGACGTATTACATATGCCTAGGACTGGCCGCTTTCCGAGGCAAAGTAAAATCAGGAAATCAGAAACTTGCTAAATGGTAACCCTACAAAAGAACTGCTTTATGTTATTTAGGTAATTTTAGAACAGAAATCTACGATTATTACGACAATGCTGGGAAAAAATGGTTAGCTCCTGTTTATTTCATATGCAGAAAATTCGTTAGTAAGACAAGGGGGTGCCGTGAAATAATTTCATAGGAAATAAAGTCATATTACTTGGGAAAATAGCTTATATTTTGTGAATGTCTTTATTTCTTATTTCGACTGCGATATAAGATTTCTAGAAAAGGCAGATACATTTGCTTTTTTACAAACAGTCGTGAAAACATTACTGTTGAATATTTACGAAATAAATTCATATGCCTTAATTTCTAATTGCACAGAGAAATAAAGTCATACACAAAATATGATTTTTCCTTTCCTTTGCGATTGAGAGATAAAGAAAGTCACAAGGTACCTACCTGCGGCAGATAAGGCCCACCTAATTTGAAAATGCAAATGCAATAAATCAAATATTTGGTGATACAGCACTACAAAAACAAGTTTTCCGTGAAAAACTATAACAGAAGGGAATAGTTGAAAAAATAAATAAATTTTATAAAACCATTTCCAAGGGCTTTATTAAACTACCATATTATAATAAGGCCCAAAGCAAAAATTAACCTTTTCAAAATCCTAATCAGCGGAATTATTCCTTTTAAACTTCCTAAAACTAAGATAGTCAACAACATTCGGTTATTTTTAATAATTTCGATTATAAATAAAAATGGGCCTGTAAGAGTGCACATAGAGAGCTGAAATTCGGTATGCTGTATTTCATAGCAATAGCAAAGAAAATTAAAAAAAAAAATACTAAATCGGGCATACAAAATTTTTATTTTTCACTATATATTTGAAAACAGTCTGAGAACGCCTCCATGTGGATAACTCAAATTGTATGCACGGCGTTTTTAAAAAACAATGTAAAATTAGGTTCAAAAATGGGACAAATCGGGTAACTATTGCGTAGGGTTGCCATACAAAAATTTCTTTTTTAACTATATATTTAAGCACTGCCTGTGAACGGGTCGACGTGGAGAACTAAATCTTGGTACATAGTGTTTTCATTGCAATAGTAAATAAAATTACAATTGGTCGAAATCGGGCGACCATTTCTTGATATTGCCATACAAAGCTTTAGAGCTGAAATTTTGTACGCGGGACTTTTTTAAAAAAGTGTAAATTAAATTCAAATATGGGACCAATCGGGCAACTCCCTCGTATGGTTGCAAACAATAAATTTAGTACGTGGTGTTTCCATAGCAATGGTAAATAAAATTTTTAAAAATGAACTAAATCGGGTTACCGCTTCCTGGTGTTATCATACAAAACATTAGTTTTTAGCTATATAATTGGAAGCTGCCTAAGAAGGCGTCGAGGTGAAGAGCTCATATTATGTACACGTCGTTTTCATAAAAATTGCATATACAGGTTCAAAAGTGGAGCCTATCGGGCAACCCTTTCTTGATTTTAGTTTTTCACTATATATTTGGGACACTGCCTACCGCGTCGCCGTACAGAGCTGAAATGCTGCGCGGGTCGCACGCACAGGCTCACACACACACTCGCGCACGAGCACTCACACCCACACACATCCATAGTGAAACCCTAAAGTTCGGAATCGCGCGAACGGGTCAGATATAGCTTAAATATTACTTATCTACGACCACACCACCCTCACCCCCATCAATCTAGGTATCTATATTGTCTCCGAGACACGCCGAAGGACTCCTTCTAGTACATATATATAATTTCAGGCTCATGGATGGTCACCATGACGTCCCGTCAGACAGCTGTTAAAAGAGGTCGAGGGTGAATTTCTTCCGGTAGAGTCTATAAAAACCAATTGAATTGAATATAATTTAGGCTAACACATTTTGTCATGGTGTTTCATGGTGTTTCATGTGCTAAATATCAATAGATTTCTGTGATATTTTCACTACATATATACAGCATAATTTCGGAGATCCGTATTGAGGCCGAGTTTTGAACTTCTTTTGGAACTATATTTTAAATAATGGCACATACCGCGCTGTTCTAGCTTTCGTTGAAATTGCAGTGCATATCAAAGGCCACAAAAAATTAACTTTTTATCAAATTTCTTTATGAATTGGCTAATAAAAGCCTGAAAGAGACCATATGACTATTTGGAATAATTAGCTGAAAAAAAGATACCAAACAATAAAATATGGATGAGTTACTTTAGTATTCCAACCCTTTCAAAAGGTCTCTAAACCTCAGAGTCGGAACGTCGGGAAAATTTGAATAAACTACTAACACAAATTTTGTGGATTTTTTTCTGACTGATCACAGTTCCGCCAAAATAGCCCACATCGTTGTTTATATTTTCTTTAAGAATTTATAATTATTTAGTGCCAGTGCTGAATAGGTACCTAACATAGTAATCGTATAGGTACCTAATATTGCAGCTGTTTCAGTACTGTACAGGTGCTAATATTGCAGCTACTGTACAGGTGTCCAATATAAAACTGTATCAGTATTGTTGTACATTACTTAAATAAGAAAACCGGCATTATATAGATACTGCTCCAGGGCAGTTTCAGCTATGTTAAATACTTATTAGGAATCAAAGTCAATCATTTTTCAGGTTGCCGATTTTTAGAGCTACGAGGGATTTATACAGGATTCAAGAAGATCTGTAGACGTTCGAAAATACCCTGCACATTTCAGTACAGGTGTTCAAAATCACTGCCTTTAAAGTACAGTTGAGGTAGTTCTTTGTTGTACGGGCAATGAAGACCTACTTCGACAGGTAAAAGAAAACGGATGAGCCCGATCTCACCAATTACCAAGAAGTTTTTAAGATTTTATGAGAATTCAGCACAAATGATCCGAACAGACTACTTCGCTTAGTTAAGTACACTTGAAGCCGTCGCCCCGAAGACGACCAGTAGCTACTAGCAAGACATGGTTGAATATATATGTGGATTTATACAAAGTTCATTTGCCACAAACACTTCTATGGTGTCATTCCAAAAGTTTTCTATCAGACGTTGCAATTTCTTGTTTTAGATTTTATGTTCGTTTTGTTTTTATTCTTTTTTCGTTTTATTTCCACAAAACCACGTCTGTACTTTCTTTACGAGTAATTTCTAAGCATGGTACAGTGGATAGAGTATATAAAACTTTGCCGCTGTAACACCCTCCCCTGGTTCTTGTTTGCCTTCGTGTCTCCTATACATGAATATATTATGAACACTTTCTAAATTTATGCTTTCCACTTACATCCAGGGCTTACAACTATGTAGCAATGAAGCGATGGGAGCCATACAAAAGCAAAGACGACATTTCGAAAAGTGTCCTTCAGCTTCGAAATCTTGTTTCAGCTGCAGAACAATTTTACAAAATCTCATTGCAATGAAAATTGTACGGATGGACATACTATAGAGCTCTAATCAGAATAAAAAGAAAGAGGCCATATTACGTACCTTGTCTTGTATAGAACTTTTGAGTAGCACTCTGATACTAAGAAACGACATCTCGAAAAACTCATCTTGCCGCCACAATAAACTCCGGCACCATCTCACCACAATTCCTTCACATTACACTGTCGTCCAGTTATAGGGACTCAATTGGCGTAGATTGCTATAAGTATTAAATAAGAACCAAACTAATCCGGAAAAGCTCCTTTTGGACAAGTGCTCTTAGATCTTAATTTCTTGCAATACTGTTGCGAAACTGATCCGGAGATCCGGAGCCGGTCCTGAAAGCAACTGTATTTACTAGTGAAAGAATTGAGTTGAAAATGCAAATAGAATATAGGTACATACGAAGTATTTATTTTGACAAATGCCGTAACTTATATTTTACACTCCGTCTGCTTGAAAGAAGTCAATGTAACGAATTTTTCAAAGTCATCTACAGAATTTAGAATTTTTTTATAACACACTATTTGTTGCGCTGTTATGAAGTTGAATACAATACAAGTTGTATTTCGTGTAATGCTCGTAGAACAGAAATTACACAAATAATCAAACTGATTTTTTTATTGAATTTTCGACAGTGTCGAGTTGATAATATTAGAATAAAAATTGTAAAGCACCATAAGAGATAGAAACTGTCTGGTGATGCATAGAATAATTTGTACTGCGATGTTAATGATGCATTTGAAAACGAAAAACCTTTTAACAAGAAAAAGGCTAGAGCTGGTATAATACAAATTCTTAGATACCCTATACATAGTCACTCCTTTGCAAGTTTGATTGTTAAAATGGTTTTCGCATTTATTTCTAGAACGGTTCTTCAGGGACAGTAAAAATGATTATAGCCAAATTCATAATATTTTATACTCTGATGAATTTGTCGGTACAATTAAACGTATGCATGACTGATTGTTTTCACAGGATACATGAAAAACTTAAATGTTTATATAGCAACGCCACATTTAGTCCAGATTTAGTCAATTTTTATACCCTAGACGAAATCCATAGGACAGGATATACTAAGTTTGTCAATCCATTTGTAACGCACAGAAATAATGATGGTTTTTGATGTTTTTGATTTTTGCATGTCCGTCCGCCCGTCCGTTTGTATACCTGTGCGCACGATAACTCGAGAACGCGTATACTTAGATAGCTTAAATTGTGTACAGGGACTTTAAAAGAAAAGTAACATTAAGTTTGGAAATGAGACAAATCGGGAAACTCGGTCGTGGTGTTGCCATTCAAAAATTTCGATTTCCACTATATATTCGGACACTACCTGAGAACGCTTCGACATAGAGCTGCAATTTGGTACATGGTGTTGTCATGGTAATAGCAAATAAAATTTCAAAAATGGACTACTTTGGGCAACCCGTTCTTGGTGTTGCCACATAAAAATTTAAAAAGTCTAAACGTATACTGTGAAAACCGTCAGTCTTAGATATTTTTATTGTATTAAAAACTTTTTCAGAATACGAAATCCTATAAAATTAGTTATAATCATTTTTACTGTCCAACGAACCGTTATAGAAATATATACGAAAAACCACTTCAAATTTAAACTTGCACAGATGGATGACCATACGAGATTTCATAGGGTTGCCATACAAAAATTTCATTTTACACTACATATTTGGACACTGCCTGAGAGCATGTCAACGTAGAGCACTGAAATTTGTTGCATAGTATTTTTATAAAAATACTAAATGTAATTTCAAAAATGGACTAAGTCGGGCTACCCCTTCTTGGTGTTGCCATATAAAAATATAGGATTTTTACGTATCCTGTGAAAACGATCAGCTCTATACGGTTTTAGTATACCGAAAAGTTCTTCAGAATATGAAATCCTATAAAATTCGTTATAATCATTTTTGCTATTAGACGAACCTTTCTCGAGATATATTCAAAAATCAAACTTGCACGAATGGGGACAATACAAAATTACAAACGAGCATTCATATAGGGTATCATCAGAATTGGTCTTACAAAGAGAAGATCTATGCTCGTAAAATTGGTTGTAATCATTTTTGCTGTCCGACGAACTGTTCTAGAAATATATGAGAAAAACCAATTCAAAAATCAAACTTCCACAGATGGGTGCCCATATGAAATTTTATACGGGCACTCAAAAACTTAAAACTGACATTGATAATTACCCTCTTGTGGGTATATTCACAACATTTAAACCACTTTCTTCTCGTTGCATTTATATAGAATCTGTTACGGTGTCGAAGTTCGTCTCCATTTATGTTTTGTGTTCTTTCTGTGAGCTGGCGATACTGCTGACATTTTGTTGTCATTGTAGGTCTACATAGTATGAAGAAGGACTCGGATCTTTGGATTGATGTTATCCCTATTATCCCTTCTTTTGTTCTGGCATGGATTAAGGATTACGAAATATAAATTTTATCGGAACTGATGCCGAGGATGACGATTTATATATATATGGCGTAGCGTATGGGTTCTAAATCTATGGTACCTGGTATGAATATTATCATCTGGAAGAGCACTTATCTTCAACAGAATACCGGATTAGATTTAAGATAGAACTAATCAATCATCCATTAATTTTTTTTAATTTTCTGATTTCAACTTAAATTTGGCCATTGCTAATCTCTTTTAATTTTAATTAAAACAAAAAAAAATTATAATTAAAAATGTTAATTGAATAATTTAGCGTAAATAAGATTATGAAATTGTCTCTAAGTAAATATCGCTTTTTATCAGGTTTAAGTTTCTTCCATTGCTCACCCGAACCAGCCAGTTTCTTTATTTGAATGGGAATTAAAGGCAAAGATATCGTAGCTCAGTGGTATCCCTGTCATTAATTATAAACTTAGCAATAACGATTATGTCAATTGTGAATAGATATAGTTCAGGGTTCTGAAGAAAAGAGAAAGGAAAAAAAATAATAATAAATAATAAAAAAAAAAAAATTAAATGAAAAAAAAAACAAGAACGAAACAAGTGAATAAAAATAAATATATAAAAAAAAGGAGGGAAACGAAATAAATTGAAATAAATTAAATTCAAAACTATACAGTGCATTCAACCATGTCTAAATATCGACAAGATATAAATAAGTATAAATAAATATAACGATAAGGTAAAACATAATGCAAAAAAAAAACAGAAATTTAGTGTTTTAACAAATTCAGCAATTTATGATGAACGAAAGTGCCATAAGACGTAAACATTTAATAGGGCAGAGGCCTTTAATAAAGATATACTTTTGTACAAGAAGTTGCGAACGCCGTATTAACAGAAACGATATCGAACTTAATGCAAATATCGTAAATATTGAAACGGAAGCAACCAGCTACCACACGAGTCAAAAGTGCAATATATATGCAAGTGCGAGTGAGAATTGGCTCTCTCTTGTTTTTTTGGCTGGCAATTGGGATGGTGGTTAAAGAGTGATCGACTGTGTGAACTAGAAAAGTTTTATTTTTGGAAAAGTTAAGAAATTAATTAATCACGTTGTGTCGACACTACAATAAAACAAAAAAATAAGCAAAAAAAAAAAAAGGAAAGAAGAAACTACAAATAAAGGAAAAAAAAACAATAAAAGAACTCTGGATTATCGGGATTATTGTGGGTAATAAGCACATGAATAATGTGTCGGCAAGATGAGGCTACCAGTGAGCTCCGAGTATACGCATAAAGCTAAGTATTTTTTTTTTGTATAATATATAAAATCAGTTTTGTGGAGTTGGATTTTTCGTGGCTGGCTGGCGATAGGAGTGCTAATTAATTTTCTAAGTCATCGTCAGAATCAGTTCTTAGTTTTGTATGATATATAGATTTCTGATTTTCATAATTTTTTTTATGCGTGCATTTCTAATATTTTCCATTTTCTTGTATATTATTCTGAATTTGGTTTTGTGAATAAATATTCCGCATATTTGTTAAAGTTGAGTTGTGCTTGTTTGTGCTGCGATAGTTTTCAGGTTTTGTGATTTCTCCTATTCAAAAAAAAAAAAAATCACATGGCGCCCAATCTTATACGTTAATATCCACCCCGTCTCCTGAGCAAAGCTCTCTACGTACTGTAGAGTACGTAGCAAAATTTTGGCGCCCAACGTGGGGCCCTAAAAAAAAAAAAAAAAAAAAAAAAAAAAAAAAAAAAAAAAAAAAAAAATTCAAAGGAGCATTAAATCAGCAGCACAACAAGTACTTGGGTTTTACGTATTTTAGCATTTTATAAAAGTGAAATGGATTGAAATTGCAGTGGAATCAGATAAGGTTTAAGTGAACGCTGTAGTGAACGTTTACATCAGTATTTCCCGCATTCATACGAAGATACATTTATAACAGCGAAAACATTTTTATTTAAAAGTGCAAATGGTCAAGAAATTCCGGCACAAAAGTATCTGCAATTTTTTTTTTCACTCTACATCGCATATTACCGCATATAATTTCGTTACGGTTTAACAAGAATTGTCGTCATAGCGCAGGCCAATTGCATTTCACGTACATCGTGTTCATCTTTTGTTCAATCCCGATATAATATTTTGTACGACGGTTAGCCAGCTGTGAATAGTGGGCCAATGCGGGAAACAATGGGATAGAAATTTTGTATTGATGTAATTTTAAGTTTTGTGGTTGGAAAAATCTACAGTGATAATCGAGTTAAAACGATCATTGGTGGTCGTACTGCGTACAGAATTGGTGTTATTGATAAAACTGAGGGTTTCAAATAAATGTACATACATAGCAATGCAATTATCAAAAGCACTGCCAGCCAGCCATTAGTAGTGTATACGTTTTGTGTTTTGTTTACACTTCTCCTTTCTCCGGTAGGTAAAGAAATAAAGAATTATTAAGCAAAATTTTCTGTTATCAAAAATCATCGATTGCGTTGTGAAAAGTATTCAAATTATCTAAATTACATAAGCGCTTTAGAGAACACCTTTTTGTTTTAGTTCGAAAGATAAAGTGATATCGTATCATCGAAAGTGGAAGTATGTTACATTTAGTGAAGTGTATCCTACATTTAGTTTGTTATAGAGCTGGATCACATTAAGATTTTGGTTAAGCGCTCACAGAAGTTTATCGATACACATATTTACGTATATTATAAATAAATATACATATACATTATATGGGAGGAATATAAAATCAAGAAAGCAGTGTTTATTGTGCCTAGTTTCAATTCTAGAGGCGTTGTGTTGTTTTTTTTCCAACTAAGCTACTTATCTGAAACTGATTTATCAGAATTTATTAAGTTTTATTAATTGAATAGTTCTGTACAAATATAAATTTTTCAATACGGTTGAATTGTTGAGTACGTTTATACCTGCAAATAATTACCAACATTCAATAAGGTTATAAAATTATTAACCCATGTTAAAGAGATAATCGAAATTTTGAACCTTAGTTAATTGTGGGATTAATATTTTTTTTTTTGGAGTAACGCAGGAAAAATTCAACTACTATAAGAAGTGTTGATGATTTGAATGAACTAAATTCATTATTTTTTTTTGCTTCCGAAAATTATGGAAATGGATTTATTATGTCAAAATAGTTCAAGCTATCCGTTGTACAAATAAATTATAAATCATGGGATGGAACTGATCTAGAGTCTTCATTTTGGGTTTTGTGTTTTTTTTGTTAATGATATCACAGCAGTAAGTGAGGAACAAGGCTAATTTTATCCCAAAACGTTGATTGAAAATAGCCAAAAGTGCAAATGTTGTATGACAGTAGAGTACTCGGCCTAACTGGTTATATTTAAATGGAAACTTGAATTGAAATAGGCCATAATCCCTAGGTGGCATTATACGTAATTCGAATTTTTGGATCTCAAATAAAATTTTACAACCTCGGGATAGTTGGTATTTCAAATATAAAAGTTGTGTGCGATGATAATATTGATCTTAATTAACAAAGAAGCAATTTAAAATATAAGCTGCTTTGGTCGTAATCGTCTCGAGGGAGACTTTCTCAATTTGGATTCGTTACTTTCGGTGAATTGCCTTAGTTCAATATACATATATGAAAATACCCACAGAGATTGTATTTTATAGTTCTTTCAATTAGTATTTAAAATAATATATAAAATCGATTACTATAACACGGAACATTTATTACATAACTAGGCACCTTTAGTTTTAGTGCTCCTAAATTTTCGAAGAGTTTCAATTGGTGAATTTAATTGGAATTACAATTTGGAAGTTGGATTATCTGAAATTTATATTAACGTCTATATACTTACATATTATAAAAAAAAAAAAATCTTTGGTCAGGTTACTCCCCAAGGAATAATTTATGCCTCAATTTAAAGTAAGTTTCAGGGAAAATCTAGTTTAGTTAATAGCTTAGGGACAATTGTCTAATACCCACCTTAAAGAGGTTTCGAACTGGTCTTTCTGGTTTAGTTCCAAAGGTAAATTACATTAAGAGAGAATATCTTCAGTTTTCTCTGTAAGTGGAGTATAATACTGATGCATTAATAATTTATAAGCGATTTGGAAAAGGGAGTCCCTTTTCTTCTCTCTACATGAGCTTCAACACCTTGATATCGAAGAGGTCTATTTAAGTTTTCTACGAGCGAAATTTTCAGAACTGGCTTTGCCTGAAATCAGGAATACATCCTCGAATATTATAGCCCCCTCCACTATTATTTTTTTTTCCGTATTGTACTTGTCTCATTTGATAGTTTCACACCGATTTTCGAAAATGGAGATTAATAGGCTTAATCAGGAAGAACTTTCGCATGAGCTCATAATCCGTGGTTTACCTACTGGAAGAGTTGAAGAAATGAGGATTAACTTAAGGGCTGCTTTAAAAACTGAGAAGCTAGGGAAGCCAACGGTGATAGAGCCGTATCCGATTGAAGTTGCAGAAGACATAGAGGCTTTGTTAAAAAAGGTCGAGGAAATAAATGGCTTGGTAACCACTTTCAAAAGTCACTTGGGCTCTGCGGAGCATAAAAAAATCGTTACTAAAATAGAATGGGCCCTGGGAAGGCTTAGCAGGGTTGTAGCTGAAGAAGAAGAACACATAAATGCGAAGAAGAAGATTAGGGGAGAATTAATTCTTGCACTCGGTTCACTACAAGTTAAAGCTGAAGGTGACGATCCAGCTGGAGATTCGTCTGCGTCAGACGATGAATTTTTTTTGCCTTATAATTCTACTATCCTTACAACACGATCTAGGGTGCCATTGTACAAATGGAATATTTCCTTTTCTGGGGAGCAAGGGCAATCTCTGAGCTCATTTTTGGAACGAGTGATCGAGTTGAGTGAAGCTAGAGGTGTTAGTAAATCACAGCTTTTCAGATCTGCTCTCGATTTGCTTTCGGGCCGAGCTCTAATATGGTACAGAGCAAACAAAACTAGCTTTCATTCCTGGTCAGATCTGGTAAAGGAGCTAAGAAAAGAATTTTTACCGACTGATTACGACGATCGGCTTTTAGAAGAAATTAGAAGGAGAACTCAGGGAAAAGACGAGTCTATAGGAACATACGCTGCGGTCATGTCAAGTATGTTTTCTAGGCTCACGAATCCTTTGACAGAAGCTCAGCAGCTTCGAATTCTACAGCGTAATATATCTCCGTTCTATCAAACGCAACTAGGTTTAACGGAAGTAGATACTATCCAAGATCTTGTAGATTTAGGAAGACGCTTGGAAGCAATTCGTACCTCGGTCGAGGCATTTGCTCCTCCACCATCTAAGCGTAATACTACCCTATTAGAACCAGATTTAGCATACATCGCCTCTGAGAGTCCTTCAGTGACAGCATTGCTTAATTCACAGAATAATTCAAGACCTAAAATAAAGTGTTTCAAGTGTGGGGCGTGATGGTCACATAGCCCGATTTTGTCGTCAAAATTTAAAATGCTTCGGTTGTGGAACACCTGGCATTATCCGATCGCAATGTAATAGTTGCAGAGGGGGTGAAGCTAATCAAGTAGGCACTAGTAGTCCTCTTAACCGTTCAGCGCAGCGAGAAGCACAACAGACGGGAAACGAGAGAAGAGCTCGGCAATAAGCGGCGTTTCGAGCTCCGGTAAATCCTTAGAAGCCGCCGTGATTAAGAAGAATGATAAGAAAAGTAACACATTACACCTTCTGGTGGATTATGTTTTTACTCGTAGTAAAGATGATATGCGACCATTCGTGGAAGTGACAATTTTTGGTATAAAGCTCGTGGGATTGCTGGACTCGGGTGCCTCTCGAACCATTATCGGGGAAATAGGATGGAGGGCATTAAGTAGTTTGAATCTGTCTTTGCATAATACTTGTGCGCAGTCAGCTACACTTGCGAATGGGGATAGAATACACGTGGCGGGTGAAATCAGTTTACCAGTAGAATTACAAGGCCGAGTGAAGGTTCTAGAAATTCTCGTTTTACCAGAACTACCTCATAAGATTATATTAGGTGCTGACTTTTGGAGATCTATGGAAATATTAGTGAATTTAGCAAGGGATGTATGGGAATTTGATGATAGTGGACCTAACTTTTTGAATTTTTTAGAAAGTAGGTCGAATTTGTCTGTGGACCAAAGAGAGAAACTTGAAAGATTAATTGTAGAAACTAAAGATAAGATGGGTTCGGTTCTAGGATGTACCAATATGGTCGAACATGTGATACAAACGGATTCCTCACATATTAAACAACGTTATTACCCTGTTTGGCCTGCGATACAAAAAAATAATTAATGAGGAGTTAGATAACATGCTGCGGGAGGGTATAGTGGAGCCATCAAATAGTCCTTGGGCATCCCCTGTTGTTATGGTGAAAAAGAAAGACGGCAGTTACCGCTTTTGCGTTGATTTTAGAAAACTGAACAAGGTGACGAAGAAGGACGCGTATCCGTTGCCATATGTTTCAGCCACACTAGATAAATTACGAAACGCGAGGTACATGACGTCTTTGGATATCAAGTCAGCTTTTTGGCAAGTCCCCATGGAAAACGATTCTAAGCAGTATACGGCATTTACTGTGCCAGGCAGAGGTCTATTTCAATTTCGGCGGATGCCCTTTGGGTTAACAAAATCGCCAGCAACGTGGCAGCGTTTAATCGACCGAGTCCTTTCTGAGTTAGAGAGTCATGTTTTCGTATATTTAGACGACGTCGTTATCGTAACCAAGAATTTTGATGATCATTTACAAGTATTAAACAAGGCTTTAAGTAGGCTGCACGAAGCCGGCTTAGTCATCAACTATGAAAAGTGTGAATTTTGTCGCCCCGAGTTGCGTTATTTAGGTTACGTGGTAGGGGAACAAGGTTTGCAAGTCGACCCAGAGAAAGTAAGTTGCATCCTTAACATTTCGAGTCCTAAGACAGTCTCTGAGGTGCGAAGATTTATAGGTACCGTTGCGTGGTATAGGAGATTTCTGCCAAATTTCTCCTCGATGATTGCACCCATTACCCAGCTTCTCAAGAAAAATAAAAGGTTTGTTTGGTCTTCCGAATGCGAGCAAGCATTCCATTTAATTAAAGATAAACTAGTCTCTGCCCCAGTACTAAATTGTCCCGATTTTAATTTTCCGTTTTTCGTCCATACTGATGCCTCAGGATATGGATTGGGGGCGGTACTGATGCAAAATATTGACGGAGAAGACAAAGTAATCGCATATTTAAGCCGATCTCTGAACAGGTGTGAGAGGAATTATTCCACAACAGAGCGAGAGTGTCTAGCTGTCTTGTGGGCTATCGAAAAATTAAGACCATATCTTGAAGGGTATAACTTCACAGTTGTAACGGATCACGCATCCTTGGTTTGGTTACATAATCTAAAGGATCCCACGGGACGACTAGCACGTTGGGCAATGCGATTACAGCAATTCGATTTTGAAATTGTGCATAGAAAAGGCAAAGAACACCTCCTTCCAGATTGGCTTTCAAGATCAGTTCAGGTGATAGATTGTATTGCAGCAAAAATAGTTTCGACTGATAAGTGGCATACCAAAATGAAGAGTGACATTGCTAATAATCCTTCAAAGTTCCCAGATTGGCGTATAGATAAAGGTATTTTGTGGAAACATGTTCGACCCCGATATCCTGCACTTTCCATAGAGGAGGATAATTGGAAGCAGGTCATACCTAAGGGCGAGCGGAGAGAGTTGATTTATGAAGCGCACGATATATCTATATCTGGGCACGTAGGGATTCAAAAGACTTACGATAGACTTTGTCAACGATTTTATTGGCCGAAAATGAAGGGAGATGTAGCTAGATACGTCAGGAAATGTTTGATCTGTCAGTCGACAAAACCAGTGTTAAAGAAACCGGCGGGGCTTATGGTCACTCGCAAAATTGCGGATAAACCATGGGTGTCTATTAGCATGGATCTCATTGGACCGTTGCTTCGGTCGAGTAGAGGGTATTCATATATATTAACCATAGTTGACAATTTCAGCAAGTTTCCCATGTTATTTTCGTTAAGGTCAGCCTCAGCACGTTCTGTCGCTTCTTTATTGGAGGATAATGTTTTTCTTCTTCTAGGCGTCCCGGAGACTCTTATTTGTGATAATGGACCCCAGTTTAAAAGCCGCGAATTCAAAAATCTTTGTGAAAATTACGGTGTAGATATTAGGTACACTGCCTTCTACCATCCACAAGCTAATCCTTCTGAAAGAACCAACCAGGTTATAAAGTCCATGCTCCGCGCCTATGTCTCGGACAACCACCATAATTGGGATCTATGTCTAGCGAAAATTGGATGTGCAATCCGTACTTCAACGCAAGAAACGACAAGGTTGACCCCTTTCTTCATTAATTTTGGACGTGAAATGGTTACAGATGGGCGGGCTCATAAAAAATTAGGCTTAGGAGAAGTTTATGACCCAGAGACGCGATCGACGGCGTTAAGCGAAGTTATTAAAGATGTGAAGAAGAGATTATACGAAGCAGCTAGTCGTGCGAAGAAAACTTATGACTTGCGTCGTAGAGATCAAAAATACCTCGTTCACGATATCGTATGGCGCAAGAATTATGTCCTGTCGGAAGCGGCAAAATATTTCAATGCTAAGCTCGCCCCTAAATATATAGGTCCTTTCAATGTGGTGAAAGTTAAGTCCCCTTGGACATATGAACTTCAGGATAAACAGGGAAAATCGGCGGGTACCTGGCACGCTAAAGATTTAAAGCCGTACTCCTGCAATGTCACCGAAGATTAAACTTGTTCATTTCACTTGTTTTAGTACCAGCATACGTACACACAAACTACGAATGTCTCATTTTCCCTTATTTAATACACTGTTATAACAATTTTTTGTTTTGCATGACACTCAACTAAAATTTTATACTTATATTTTAAGAGATTTCGGGGAAATCTCTCGAAGGAAGGGGAGGTGTTTGTTACGGTGTCGAAGTTCGTCTCCATTTATGTTTTGTGTTCTTTCTGTGAGCTGGCGATACTGCTGACATTTTGTTGTCATTGTAGGCCTACATAGTATGAAGAAGGACTCGGATCTTTGGATTGATGTTATCCCTATTATCCCTTCTTTTGTTCTGGCATGGATTAAGGATTACGAAATATAAATTTTATCGGAACTGATGCCGAGGATGACGATTTATATATATATGGCGTAGCCTAACTTCAATTCGTTACGCCTTTATACGATCTGGGAAGTATTACGTACGTTCAATGGATTCACTTGGGTTCTAAATCTATGGTACCTGGTATGAATATTATCATCTGGAAGAGCACTTATCTTCAACAGAATACCGGATTAGATTTAAGATAGAACTAATCAATCATCCATTAATTTTTTTTAATATTCTGATTTCAACTTAAATTTGGCCATTGCTAATCTCTTTTAATTTTAATTAAAACAAAAAAAAAATTATAATTAAAAATGTTAATTGAATAATTTAGCGTAAATAAGATTATGAAATTGTCTCTAAGTAAATATCGCTTTTTTTCAGGTTTAAGTTTCTTCCATTGCTCACCCGAACCAGCCAGTTTCTTTATTTGAATGGGAATTAAAGGCAAAGATATCGTAGCTCAGTGGTATCCCTGTCATTAATTATAAACTTAGCAATAACGATTATGTCAATTGTGAATAGATATAGTTCAGGGTTCTGAAGAAAAGAGAAAGGAAAAAAAATAATAATAAATAATAAAAAAAAAAAAAATTAAATGAAAAAAAAAACAAGAACGAAACAAGTGAATAAAAATAAATATATAAAAAAAAAGGAGGGAAACGAAATAAATTGAAATAAATTAAATTCAAAACTATACAGTGCATTCAACCATGTCTAAATATCGACAAGATATAAATAAGTATAAATAAATATAACGATAAGGTAAAACATAATGCAAAAAAAAAAAAAAACAGAAATTTAGTGTTTTAACAAATTCAGCAATTTATGATGAACGAAAGTGCCATAAGACGTAAACATTTAATAGGGCAGAGGCCTTTAATAAAGATATACTTTTGTACAAGAAGTTGCGAACGCCGTATTAACAGAAACGATATCGAACTTAATGCAAATATCGTAAATATTGAAACGGAAGCAACCAGCTACCACACGAGTCAAAAGTGCAATATATATGCAAGTGCGAGTGAGAATTGGCTCTCTCTTGTTTTTTGGCTGGCAATTGGGATGGTGGTTAAAGAGTGATCGACTGTGTGAACTAGAAAAGTTTTATTTTTGGAAAAGTTAAGAAATTAATTAATCACGTTGTGTCGACACTACAATAAAACAAAAAAATAAGCAAAAAAAAAAAGGAAAGAAGAAACTACAAATAAAGGAAAAAAAAAACAATAAAAGAACTCTGGATTATCGGGATTATTGTGGGTAATAAGCACATGAATAATGTGTCGGCAAGATGAGGCTACCAGTGAGCTCCGAGTATACGCATAAAGCTAAGTATTTTTTTTTTGTATAATATATAAAATCAGTTTTGTGGAGTTGGATTTTTCGTGGCTGGCTGGCGATAGGAGTGCTAATTAATTTTCTAAGTCATCGTCAGAATCAGTTCTTAGTTTTGTATGATATATAGATTTCTGATTTTCATAATTTTTTTTATGCGTGCATTTCTAATATTTTCCATTTTCTTGTATATTATTCTGAATTTGGTTTTGTGAATAAATATTCCGCATATTTGTTAAAGTTGAGTTGTGCTTGTTTGTGCTGCGATAGTTTTCAGGTTTTGTGATTTCTCCTTTTCAAAAAAAAAAAAATCACATGGCGCCCAATCTTATACGTTAATATCCACCCCGTCTCCTGAGCAAAGCTCTCTACGTGCTGTAGATACGTAGCAAATCTGTTATCTTTCATATACTAAATACCAGAAGTCTTTATCTTAATTAGTTTAGGAGCATTTTCCAATATACGATTGAGTGGTTTACAAAATTTCTTTCAACTCATAATAATTAGCTGCATAGGTATACTATAAAGCTACCACAGTTTATCTTTCGGCCAAATTCCGACCGATTTTCAAAATTGTTTTTGCTAAATTCATTGTGAGTTTTTTATGATTTTTTGATTTTTGGAAACTATTACTAGATTTATATGGCAGTGGGTTACAGAGCAGTAGTTCACCACTATATATTATTATATAAAAAAAGAAAAACTGTATATTCCAATATCTGTGTAGAATATTCGTACAAAATCCCATCAAAATCGAATGATAAGTTTAATTTTAAAAGGTAATTCAGATATATCAACGTAGGGAAAAAGTTTCTCAATGCCCGAATTCGGGTGTGCTGAGGGAGGTAAGGTAAATATTAATGCAAAATTTCTTTTGCAAGATATTTTCTGAGTATTTTCGGATTTTTTGAGCATATTTTCCCTCCCCCTCTGATTAAGATGCGAAATTTAATTTTCGACGGCCAAGGCTCTGTCTGAAAAATTCATTTCGAATTGTTTTCTTTTCTGGATGCGCTTTTACTAAGAGATTATCTATAAAAAATTCAGGAAGATTGGATGTCATTTGCCTATTTAAAAAATATTTTATCTATACCCACTTTTCGCCATCTACCGGCGACCTTTGAAAACGCACGGAAAAGCCACTTACAGAATCGGCAATCTACATACTTTCTCTTTGGTTGACATTTTACCCGAATAAATTTGGCGCTTTACACTCAGAGAAAAACTTATGTAAATTTGTTAAATAACCGAATGCAAATAGTACGATTTGTACGGCATTTTCCAGCCTGCCAAGTTTCTGAGTAATACAGCCAGGTTAAAACACTTCGATAAATTAAATATATCTTGGGTAAAATATCCAATAGTAATATGGTCAATTCACACTAGTTCTCTGTGTAGCTTGCCCAAATCTTTCACCCAAGCAATGTCTACTTTTCCAAAGTGTTCGGCAAGAAGTTAGAAATTTCTAAGGCAGCTCACACAAGCCGCGTGTGTGAATTTCCTAATTTTTAGGCAATTCACACAACAGCATTTAGGAAAATTATCTAAGCATCTTTTGTAAATTGCCCAAGTATTTCACCCAAGCAATGTCTACTTTTCCCAAGTGTTCGACAATAAGGTAGAAATTTCTAAGACAGCTCACACAAGCCGGGTGTGTAAATTTCAAAAATTTTAGGCAATTCACACAAATCTACTTAGGGAAAATTTTCCAAGCATCTTTGGTAACATGCCAAGGTCTTTTACCCAAGCAATGTTTGCTTCTACCAAATTTTCGTCAAGAAGTTAGAAATTTCTAAAGCAGCTCATACAAGTCGCGTGTGTAAATTTCCTAATTTTTAGGCAATTCATACAACAATATTTAGGAACATTTTCTAAATGTCTTTGGTAACTTGCCAAAAGCTTTTACGCAAGCAATGTCTAATTATTCCAAGTTTTCGGGAAGAAGTCATAAGGCGCTTTTCGAAATTTTCTTATTTTAGGCAATTTATACAGCAAGATTTAAGAAAATTATTAATCTACTTTGGAAGCTTACCCATTTTTTACCGTAGCTACGTTTGTTCTTCACAAGACCTCGTCAAAATATTACAAAGTACTAAGATAAATTGTTGCTACCGTTTGGGCATATTCCCAATTGGAAATATGCAAACCCTTCAACAACTTGTAGTAAATTCACCAACAATTTTCCAACCTTTCAAAGTAGCTCTGTCAAACGATACTCCAGATCATACAAAAAAAAATATTTTTCAAGGGGTTCAACTCACTTGCATTAGAAATTAAAAAATATTTCATAATTTTTGACTATCGAAGTAATTATACGTATGTGTATGTCACGAAGTCCTAACATTTTCAAATTTCAAATTCCTACATAACGTCGTTTTCGAGAAGACAGAAAGACAAGCGGACGCAAGAGTGATCTTATAAGGATTTCATTTTTCCCTTGAGGAACAAACTATTGTTAGAAGCCGAAAGCACTGTTTCTTCCTAATAGCTGAGAGTAAGAGACCAATCTATCATTTAATGATTTATTTAAAATTATGAGAATTCAGAGTGCATATAAAAAAAAAACCAAAAGTATGTTTAACATTAAATTAATTACTCCATTATTGACTGATTAAACATGTATTATAAAACACTTATTAGTATAGGTGTATGTTCACTGTTCAAGTATGAAAATCTAACAAAAAATTAATTAGAAAACGTCTACATGTATAATTAACAAAATTTCCATTCAACTGGCGAAATGTTACATGTTGAGTATTTAATTACCAAATATATATATTAAATTAAATTAATACAAAAGTATTTATACGTTCCTATATAAATATAAATGTGTATAACATTAACAACAGGAATGTAGTCATTGAACCGAATTTCTTGATATTATATTATTAAAATCTGCGATCTACTACCGGAAATTCTTTTAGTATTTCATCTATTGAAAAGAGATATTTTTGTACAAAAATCTAAACTAAAATACACTCATTTGGATATCTTATATTTAAGCACAAACATTAATCTATAGCAATATTGAACTGCTTCTAAATAGGACTTAAATTGGTATTTTTGACCATCTACCTCAACAAAAAAAAAATTGTCGTATTCAAAATCATTTCCTGTTGCAATTATGAGCGGCTATAACGTTGTTCTAGATCTTAAATGGCCCACTGTTTTTTCTGCCACCTTCTTAGTAACTTGACTAATCTCCGATAAAAGCAGTGTAAAAGCCTCCTGAGAGTCTCGAATAGTAAACTTAACCCTTTTTCTTGATACTATTCGTGAAACTGGCACCAGAACAGCATGGAGAAGTTGAAAATAGAAAATATTTCTATTATCTAAGGTGTTAAAATGATGATATTATTATAATATAAATAAAAGTCTTCATGTATTTTTTTTACCGTTATTCAGATCCACTTTTCTTTCAATGAATTCCTTTAACATGGTTTTCGCAGTGACGTCTTTAATTTTCTCCTCAAACAAAGACTGGGAAATTTGGCAGAATTTTTCCCATTGTAAGAAAGAAAATACTTTGTTGGGATGAATGTACTGATAATCAATATCAATCTGAATGAAAAAATGAAAACAATTAAAGTATTTCGAGTTTTACAATAAAAATGACTTACCAGGTCTGGAGCTTGAGCTTATTTATAAAGAGGCAAGTTTTGAAAAATCTCTTGAAGAGCTACATCAGAAGTCAGCTGTTCACATCTATTGTTTACAGTTTTCCTCCATTTTTCCAGAACTTCATCCCACTTTCTCAAATGTTTTAATGTTTGGGCTATTTCTTGAAGTTCTTCAGTAGATCATCTTAATTAATTAATGTTTCTTCAGTAATTAGGGTTCTCAAATCCTTTTCATCTGATGGTTTAGATACGCATCGCAGCTTCTCAACTACAACTACAACTAATTTTATTGTCGTGCGATGCATGCATGCATAATTTTGGATGTAATTATCACAGAGGCATGGCTTTAGCTTATTTTAAAGAGGAAAGTACTATGTTTTAGGGTAAATTATATAAAGAATGACTTTTATAAAAAAATAAGCATAGTAAAAATTTCCTTTGTCCTTGAATATCTCAAAATGCATTCTTCTAATTTTCTGTTATTTTCTTTCAATTAATGCTCATGATGTTTTTAGCAAATTTTCAAATTCTCAATTCGCTATTTTTTCAAAGTTAAATGTTAAAAAAGTCAGATAATGGTCCATCTTATTTTTTGTGACTTACAAATAAGAAATTCGTAAAGTTCTTCGTACAGATTCCATTTACGTAGGAGGGTTTCTAAAGATGGGCAATCATATCTTCTTAGGATCTCATTGTAATGAAGAACTAGGTGTCTTGGATAATAAGGAATCCGACTCAACAATAAACACGTCTGTAGTTGACGTATTTGGTAAAGGTGTCTAATTTGCACTAAATTTATTTCTTCTGAAGAAGTAAATGTGCAGTTTCTTCCTAAAATGAATATGTCTGGATTATCCGTAAAAATTGTAGAATAGCCCGTAGTTTGGTCTGCCATTTTACTCCTCTATTATGTAGATATGTACGAAATAATCTAAAATTTTCGCCTAAAGAAAACATTTTCATTCTTCTACGATCCATTTATAAATTGTTGAAACAAAACTTAGATCTTATCATTATTTTTGAATTAGGTAACTTTTGCGAAGATACTGGAGGTCCATCAAAGCATGTAATTGGTAAAACGGAAATATCGTTATTCTTTAGAGTCGATATTTCGTATGATAAGTAATGTTCATTGAAATAAGACGAGATCAAGGAACATATAACATGCACATTCTTCTCAAATACAAGTAGAATTTTTAAAATTCTATAAAACTTCGTACATTTTCCAGATGTATGTGATAAAAATAAATCGGCTTTGTACAGAGTACCTTTATATAATATTTGTGAAAATGTGGAAAAATCGCTTATGTTGATTTTCAAGGAACTTCTTACATCGTTTTCACTTACAACTTTTTTCATTCATCACAAATTAAATAGTTTATTTTTTGATCAATTAAGTTTGCTGCTAATTTAAGCTGACATTTCCTAGCCATACTTGTTAAAATATTTTTTCTGATTGTTATTACTCTTGCATACGTTTTTAATTCGAGGTGTTTTGCTTCAAACCTAAAACACCAACAAAATTTTGGAGGCCCCGAATATCTTATTATACGAGGATAGTGAAGCAGAATATGATGATGTTTAAGAGTATCATCAAAGAGTTTCACGTATAATTCATTATGCTTTCTAATTCAAGAAGTATTTCTTCAGTAAAACTAGGCAAGAGCAACAAATAAACAATTTTAATAAAAAAAAATAGTAAACAGCCATACTTCATCGTTTGCTGGAATTAAATTACCAATTATTAATGGAAAATGGTGTACCCAGTGTCCACATCTCTCTTGCTGTTGAATTTATTTTCTTTTTTTTATGTGAGCTACTGATATATCGTTTGAAATATTTCCAATTTCAGATTCACCATACGAAAAATTTATTTTGAGGTCGTTCAAATCTTCTAGTGTAAAAAATGTTCTCTTAATGCAATATGTTAAAATATGTATAAGATTGTAATGAGCAAATCCTTCAAAAATATCGTGCATAACATCTACAAGTGAGTTTTTTACAACTCCGGTTAAGGAAGGATCCGATATATTCACACTAATTTCATAATTTTCCTCATTTCGCAGAGATGTTTTGTTTTCCAATGAGGATGTTATGGTAATTTCCTTACTATCTGTACAAAATCGGCAATAATACTTAGCAGAGAATGATTTGCTGAAGTCTAATAATTGATTTAGCCCAAATTGTCGCCAAGAATAAGTCCCAAAATGAAATGTATTTTGTGATCAGTTCCGTTAATTTTAAAGGATATTCCATTGACTTCTAAGGAAATAATATTTTGAATTAAGGTATACATCGTTAAATCATTGCCATAACTCTTAACATCTGCAGATTTTAATAAGGAGGCGACATATTTAAAAGGTAACTACGAATTTTTTTAATGCAGTAAATGTGTAATAAATTGTAGTGACTGACTGAGTTCTTGTATGTGATCCAAGATGATTATTAATTTCGAAGTCATCGATATATAAAAAGTAGGAAATAACTGTTTTCCAATATATAACGATTTCTTTTCCTTTCATAATTTTCCTTGCACAAAATGTTTCAGCTCAAAACTTTCGCTGTTCAGTTTTTCTATAAAATCAAGACACACTATTAGAACATTCTCTCTCTCAAATACTTTCCAAAATTGGAATTCCAGCGGCATTATTATACCTTTATTCACTTTCTCACTAACTACTAGGACGCCATTCTTATGGACATTAGAATGTCCCTATTTATAATTTCATATAATTTCATTAGGTTTAGTCCACAAATCTTTATCCGATAAGTATTTGATTAATTTGTGGTCCGTATTAATCTCAGAATAGAGTTCTTT